>APFE030599596.1:140253-160126 GCA_000404065.3 Pinus taeda
TAATCATATTACCTTTGTTTTGGGAGAATATTTTATTTCTATTTAAATAAAAGACATACTTACAAACATATTTATAAATCTAGAATAGAATGTTTATACATCTAAAATGGAATTAACCTATTGACTCAATAAACCTATCGGATCAAGCCTATCACCCGAATAATTCACCCCTCTGAATTCTATCAGCTTTATCCATATCTACCTTAAAATGCATATATTCTATACTTTAATTTAGCTTCAATAAATTTCAATTGAAGAATTAGATTTAAGGAAGCTAGACTTATGATACATATGACAGAGATGTGGCTTGTATAAGCTATACATTTAAAGAAGAGTATGTAAACTCATAATTATGGTATTAAAAAAGATTATGTAAACTCATAATTAAATAGCTTAATGTTGAATTAAAATCGAAGAAAGTAGTTATGACAAGATCTCGCTTACTTATGCTAGATAGTATGTAAACTTAAAGTTAAGTAGGATATTGTTGAATTAATTAAAATTTGAAGAAAGCTTTAAATAGTAGTAGAAATATAATAGTGAAAACCTAGTGAGGAGTGTTGTATTGGTTGTTATTTTGAGCATTATTGTAATGGTGATAACGCATAAACCATAAAAATAGTAGGAAATATAATTATTTAAAGCCTCTAATATTTTTGGAGTATTTGTTTTCAATCATTATTGTCATAGCGTTAATGCATATATAGTTAAGAAAAGTTGTTAGGAGATATTGTTAATTAAAGATTCTAATAATTAATGTAAGGCATGTAGGTTTGTTACGTTAATTGAGGATGGAAATATATGGTAAGAAAGTTGTTCAGGTAAGTTCAGATTTTTTTTGAAGATAGTTATGTTATCAAATATTATATAAAATATGTGATCATCAAACATTATAATAAAAGATTGATTTTATATGAGTTGTTATGTTTTTTTTTTCTATATTATTATTATGACTTATTAACATGTATAGATAAAAAAAATATATATTATACATATCACCACTAAATATAAGAAATTTATGATTAGCAATTTTATAAATTAATAATCTGTATTATTAAAAAAATAATTCATATATATATTATATATATATAATTTTAATCAATACCAATATAATCTTTAATAATTTGCAAAAACTAATAATATATAAATAAGTGATGACTCTATGGAGAATGATAGGGAAGATAAGTTAGAAATTTTAATATTTAATCTTTTGAAAAACTAATAATATATAACTAAGTGATGATGCTATGGAGAATGATATGAAGATAAGTTGGAAATTTTTTCCTTATAGCTTTTTTCTTTTTTTTAATCATTTAAAAGAATTATTATTCAATAAACGGTATGCTTTTTGAGTTCGTTTTTATGTATGGTGTGATAACCTTCACATTTACCTAAATTTGTATAATGTGACTCAAATGTTGATGTTAGCACAAGAGTTGTAACTAGCTGATATAATGTGTTTGAAACATTTAAATTTAATTTTTATGGTTTCTGACTAAAGGAGAAGACAACGTGTTGGGACCCTAATGTATAACGGAGGTTGCTTGCTTGGAAAGCCACAAACCCAACCATGGACTTAAGTGCTAATGTCGATGACCTATTACCTGTAGACCTACTTGAGCCATTTTCTAACAACTAATTTATGAGACACGATTGGTGGCAGTGGTGAAGACTTCATCAAAGCCACTTATTGGAAAAGAATTTATGAGATGTGATTGTATGTGGTTGAGGAAAGGATGATTCCCTTTCCCCTAATGCATCGAAGAGACAAGCTTCTATCCTCTCAAAAAAACATATAGATGTTGGGAAAAATTATATGAAGGCATGGCTAAAGAGAACATATTCTCTCGCTAGTTGGTCTCCTAACTCTTAGGTTCTCTCCTATACAAATATTTTCTCATTGCATTCAACTTAGCATTGGAGCATGTGATATTTGTTTGCATTGGCAGTAGAAGACAAAGTGGTGTTAGAGTTAGTATGCAAATCCTTATCCATGAGTTAAACCTTTCTGAATTTTGCGTGAATTCCCTTTATACTGTGTTACGCCATTGGACTGTTTATATCAATGGAAAGCTCACTAGAAGAATGAATCAATGTGGTGCTTGTTGTATAGTTGATAAACCACCTGAACAATGGATTTGAACTCCTTAGACTAAGTAACACCTTGTCTAAACCTTGGGTGAAATCCTTGTGAAATTTAGGTGAATTCCCTATAAATTATGTATGAGTCCACCTAATTAAATGTCTAAATTTATGCAAATAAGTGGGAGGCTTAGTAGAAGACCGAATTGTTGTGGTGCTTGTTGTGTATCTAATAAATGACATGGACAGGGAATTCTGGGTCATTGTGGTTCTTGCTGAGTAGTTGATAAACCACCTAGATAGTGGACATCATACCCCTGTGGTGCTTGTTATGAACAGATAGTTGATAAATCCATTGGACAATGAATTCCAACTCCCGATACTAAGAAATACCCCATCTAAAGCTTGGGAACACCCTTGGGAATGAACTTAGAGGAAAGAGTAAGTAATTATGGTGCTTGCTACTAAGAAACAACTAATAAACCATTATGGCGCTTACTATACATAAAATTTATAAACCACCTTGGTGATTAATGCTATACGAAAGTTGATAAACCACTTGGACAGTGGACTCTATTCTAAGTTTTTAATCAAGAATTATTGAAAATTAGCACAACTTCGAGATGAATTTCCCTAGAGAAGCCCATCCATCGCAAGGTCCAAATGAAGCCCATCCATCGCAAAGAAGAATTTTAATTGAAATAAGGTAATTATTAAATTAATTTGGATTAATATACATGGGCAAGGATTCATTTAAAAGGGATCATATATATTATTGAGCCAGTTTGAATTTCATATTTCGCTCCAATTCAAAGTTGGCCTCACCGAAAGGGAGACGCCATCAAACTATATAAATTAAAACTTGATGAATCACATAACATCGAGTGATTGTATGATTCGTAGAATCTATTCTCAGGAATATTTATTCTATCTTATGGTTCGCATATCAGAGTAAGGCATGTAGATTCTAAGTCTCACTTTCTCTATGGAAACACGCATTGCAGTAGATTGCATTGAGGCTTGTATCATAGTGCTTCACTTCCCTTTTATGGACTATATCTATACAATTGTGGCTTAGATCAATTGTATAACTCGCATTTGATGACATATTTGTTACCTCGCACCATGTGACAACTCGTGTAGTGACATCATCACTACATGATGTGGGATCGTATTATTTGAAAAGATGTTTGATTATCACATTGTACCTATTATATATGTGGATTGTGTTCTCGCCATTTCTATTGCTTGATTATATATATATATATATATATTATATATATATATAGATAGATATATTATATTATATCTATATTATATATAGTCTGTGACATCATTTTTAGTGGAATCTCTTTGTTATCCATTTGATGACTTGCATTTGTTGTCTATGTGGATTATATTACTATAACTTGTATTAATCTATAATCCTTGAGCAATAATTATTATGTTCTTTGGGTAGTATGTATAGAAATGTTTTGATACATGTTACTATAATGTATGCACGATAACCCTGATGTGAGACAGTGACCTATGTGAGACACTGAATTATGTAAAATTGATGACAGTGACCTATCTAACATTGAGCCTCAATATAGCAAATGAATCTATGATGGAAAACTTGTCTAATGACTATGACTTGGATTTATATAAAAATAATCTTGGATGTATAACAGTTACCCTAATAAGACAACAATGTCAGAAACCTTAATGAACAACATGAAAATGATCTATATGTACAACAATGAATATAATGTGTTGGGTTGTGTTATATTATTTCCATGACTAGCCCATGTACTTAACCAGGCGCGTTAGAGGTGGGGCAGAGCCCCCCCTTCATAGCGCCAATTGTGTAGCGAGGGGGGTCACAGGGGGTTTGAGGGGTACCCGTAACCCCACTTGATGGGGTTTGGGGCAGCGCCCCAGAAAATTTTGGTTTTGGACCCTATGTTAGGTTGGGCGGACCCACCTATGGTTTTGTGCATGATTTTCACACATGGTTTTAGACGCGATGGTTTTTGGTCCATGATTTTGTATGTGATGGTTTTCAGTCGATGGTATTGGATGCTTTGGCCTGTATAAATATGTACTATAACATTGAAAGGAACATAATGAAAAATCAAGCTGGTAGTCTCGGTTTTGGGATCCAGGGGAAAATCTGTGTATATGTGTTTTATGTGTTATGCTATCGCATTGTTTATTTTCTGTGTTTTAGAATTCATATGCAGGTAAATTCTGTACGGGGTTAAAACCCACATTTGGTATCAGAGTTATTTTGGCTTCAAGGGGATGCCTTTGTTGCTGAGGGGTTTCGCTCAGGCCTGTGGTAGACCCTGTTCAGTGGGAGATCTGAGAAATCGATTCTGCTGGTGAAAAATGATGGCGAGCAATAGAAAGATAGAGATCGATAAATTTAATGGTTAGAGTTTTGAGTTGTGGAAACTCAAGATGGAGGATCTGTTGGTGGATAAAGATTAGTGGATTGTGGTAGATCTGAGTACTAAACCAATGAGAGTATCTGATGAAGAATGGAAGAAGTTGGATCGGTAGGAAAAGAGCACAATACAATTGTGTGTCTCAGATTCAGTATTTCTGAATGTATCAGGGGAAGCTAAGGCGAAGGCTTTGTGGGACAAGTTATGGACTTTATACCAATCTAAGTCTCTGGTGAATAAATTGTTCCTATGGAAAAAGTTGTATAACCTGAGGATGAAAGATGGAGACTCGGTGAAAGAGCATCTGATTGCATTTAATACTGTGGTAAGTTAGTTAGCATATGTTGATATTAAAATTTCAGATGAAGATAAGTGCATCAATTTGTTGTGTTCTCTACTAGATTTGCGGGATAGTCTGGTTATTGCAATAGGTAGTAATGCAACTGCCTTGAAGTTTGATGAAATAGTCTCATCGTTGCTGATGGATGAGATGAGATGGAAAAATATGGAGAGCCTGAATGGTGATGCCTTGTATGTACGAGGACAGTCCCAGAACAGAATAAAAAATAAGCCATCGAATGGGAGATCTAAATCTCCAAGAAAAACTGTAAAGGTGGTGTGTTGGAAATGCAGAAAGGAAGGGCACTACAAAAGGGGCTGTGAATCTAAAGCTCCTGATAAAGGAAAGGGATCTGATGATGCTCCTTCTACAGAGGCGAAAACCACCTCAGATGAAGGTGGGGATGTCTACTTGGATTCTTCAAGTACACATGTAGATCATGAGGCATGCTTGATTGACTTAGGTGCATCCTTTCACTTCACTCCCCATAGAGAGTGGTTCTGCGAGTATGAGAAATACAATGGTGGTGATGTCTTCTTAGGGGATGATAGGAAGGCTAGAATCATTGGTCATGGAAAAGTAAAGTTGAAGTTACAAGGTGGAAGGGTAAGAACACTTCTGGGTGTTCTGCATATTCTTTCATTGGCCAGAAATCTGATTTCTGTAAGCAAGCTGGATGATGTAGGTGTAAAAACAATGTTTGAGAACGATACCTGCAAAATGGTTAGCAGAGCAATGGTATTGATGTGGGGAGTTCGAATTGGAACTCTGTACAAGCTGCAAGGTATCACTTTTATTGATGGGTGCAACAATTCTGTGGTTCCTGAAAGTGGAGCAGAAAATCTAGTGGTCTCTGGAGAGAAGACCATGTTGTGGCATCAAAGGCTTGGACATTTTAGAGAGAAGGGCCTTTGAATACTTCATGGTAAAGGTATGGTAGAAGGTATGAGTAATAGCTCTCTAGATTTTGATTTCTGTAAAAATTGTGTATATGGGAAGCAAAATTGGGTGAGTTTCCCCTCTAGTTGTAAGAAGGTGAAACATATATTAGAGCTTGTCCATAGTGATGTGTTTGGACTTGTGAAGCTTCCATCACTGGGTAAGTCTATGTACTATGTATCATTTATAGATGACTTCTCAAGGAATACATGGATATATTTCCTAAAGAAGAAATCTGAAGTCTTTGATAGGTTTAAAGAATTTAAGGCTCTCATGGAAAATCAGACAGAGAAGAAGATAAAGGTGTTGAGCACAGATAATGGTGGAGAGTTTTGCAGCAAGGAATTTCAAGAATTCTGTAAGAAGTGTCGTATAGCACGACAGAATACTACTCCATATACACCTCAACAAAATGGAGTTGCAGAAAGAATGAACAAGACGTTGATGGAAAGGGCAAGAAGCATGCTCAATGGTGCCGGGTTAGGACAGGAATTCTGGGTAGAGACGGTGGATACTGCATTTACCTGGTCAATAGGTCACCTTCATCAGTGTTGAAGGATAAGAATCCACAAGAGGTATGGACTGGTAAGAAACCCTCTCTTTCACATCTAAGGGTATTTGGGTGTGATGCATATGTACATGTTCCAAAGGAGAAATGAACCAAGTTGGATAGTAAATCTGAAAAGTGCATCTTTATTGGGTATAAGGATGGTTTAAAGGGTTATAAGCTTTGGAATCCAACAACAAGGAAGGTTGTGTAAAATCAAGATGTGATGTTTAGAGATGTGAAATATGTTATTAAAAATGAAATCCAATTAAAGGAACCTAAGAAGATAGAGTTTGAGCTAAAGGAGGAAGAATCAGACTCTACAACAGAGGAGGAATCAAAAGATGAAGAGCCACAAACTCCGAGTGTGAGAAGATTAATTCGAGAAAGAAGGCAGCAAGAAAGGTATAGTCCATCTTCTTTCTGTTCAATTTTTTCCTTATCTATTATGGATGATGATCCTAGAACTGTGAAGGACGCAATAGATTTAGAGGATGGAAAACTCTGGAATGAGGCCATGGTTGATGAAATGGCATCTTTGCACAAAAATGAGGCTTGGGATCTGGTGGAGTTGCTGGCCGGAAGGAAACCCGTTGGTAGCAAATGGGTGTTCAAGAAGAAGAAAAATGCAAAAGGAAAGGTGGAGAAATACAAAACTAGGTTGGTAGCAAAAGGTTATTTCTAGGTGTCGGGAATTGATCTTGATGATATTTTTTCTCCTGTTGCCAAGCTAACTTCTATTAGATTACTTTTATCTATTGCTACTACTTTTTATTTTGAGGTAGAACAGATGGATATGAAGACAACATTTCTTCACCGGGATCTGGAAGAGGAGATCTACATGAAGCAACCTAAAGGCTTTGTGGTGAAGGGTAATAAAGAACTAGTATGCAAGTTAAGGAAGTCTTTGTATGGGTTAAAACAATCACCAAGGATGTGGTATCAAAAATTTGATACATTTATACGGGGACCTGGCTTCACCAGAAGAAAAGCAGATCACTATGTGTATTTTAAATTAATTGGTGACCATGTTATTTATCTGGTCTTGTATGTGGATGATATGTTGTTTGTTGGAAATGACAAAGAAATTATCTAAGATTTGAAGACCCAATTGTCCTCCAAATTCGACATGAAAGATCTTGGTGCTGCAAACTATATTTTGGGCATGGAAATTAAAAGATATTGGGAAAAGAGAAAGATCTGGTTAAACTAGAGGAAGTATGTCGAGACAATACTACAGAGGTTTAATATGCAGGATAGTAAACCAATGAAGGTACCTATTCCTATAGGTGTGAGGTTATCTGCTGAATAGTGTCCCAAGACACAAGAAAAGGAAGAGGACATGTCCTATGTTCCATATGCAAGTGCAGTCGGTAGCATCATGTATGCAATGGTATGTATTAGACCAGACATTACACATGTAGTGGGAGTACTGACCAGGTTTATGACAAAACCAGGGAAGGAGCACTGGACAACAGTGAAGCGGGTTTTCAGATATTTGCGTGGCACTAGTGATTATGGTTTGTGCTACCAAGGAAGACCAAGATTGGACAGAATGTTGGATATTCATGGCATTTTTGATGCAGATTAGTTCGAGATCTGGATCAGAGAAGATCTACAAGTGGGTATGTGTTTAAACTATTTCGAGGTGCAGTCAGTTGGATGAGTAAGAAACAATCTGTAGCAGCACTATCAACTACAGAGGCAGAATACATGACAACCACTCATGCAAGCAAGGAAGCAGTTTGGTTGCAAAGATTGTGTTCAAGTATGGGGTTAGTATAGGGAGCTATAAGGATAGACTGTGATAGCTAAAGTGCAATTTTCTTGGCAAAGAACCCCACATATCATTCAAAGACAAAGCACATTGATGTTCAGTATCACTTTGTGAGGGATATGATAGAAGACAAAAAGGTGTTGCTGGTAAAGGTTGACACTTTGAAGAATATTACAGATGCATTGACAAAGTCTATGAGCTCTGAGAAGTTCTTTTGGTGTAGAGAGACAATGGGTGTTTCAGGGCTGGAAAAATGACTAAGCTTTCTTGTGGCCCCCTGTGGAAAGAAGACAACAAGTGGGAGAATGTTGGGTTGTGTTATATTCTTTCCATGACTAACCCATGTAATTAACCAAGGGGTTAGAGGGGGGGCCGAGCCCCCCTCTTCGTTGCACCAATTGTGTAGAGAGGGGGGGTCACAGGGGGTTTGAGGGGCACCCATAACCCCACTCTATGGGGTCCAAGGCAGTGCCATGGAAAATTTTGGTCTTGGACCCTATATTAGATTGGGGGGACCCACCTATGGTTTTGTGCATGATTTTCACACATGGTTTTGTGCGTGATGGTTTTTGGTCCATGGTTTTAGATGTGATGATTTTTGGTCCAAGGTATTGTATGCTTCAGCATGTATAAATATGTATTATAAAATTGAAAGGAACATAATGAAAAATAAAGCTAGTAGTCTCGGTTTTGGGATCCAGGGGAAAATCTCTGTGTATATGTGTTTTATGTGTTATGCTCTTGGATTGTTTATTTTCTATGTTTTAGAATTTGTATGCAGGTAATTTCTGTACAGGATAAAAACCTACATAATGAATGTCTCAATAGTAACCTTAATGATTGGCATTCCATAGAACCTCATGACAATGACCTTCGATTTAAGGAAATGTCCTTTTTATCACAGATATTTTGATGACAATAATAACATGATGGATGACATATGTGATATTGTTCTCTAGGATTTATTTCGTTCAATTCAAAAATGATATTTTGAATTGACTCAGGTTGGCCCTACCAGGATTGATATTTTTTGTGTCTCATTATTATGGTAATTTGTATCTCAATTAAACAATTGATGAATATCTAATTGAAGAAGAATTTGGATGGGCTTTCCCCCTTGTGTGGTTTTTCCATGGTCTCTAACCTAAATCATGATGTCCCTATTGTGAATTCTTTTCTTCTACTACTCTTTATTGTAATGATACACTGTTGACATTATTTTTCTTTCTACATATTGCTAATGATGTTATGATGTCATGGGGTGAATATACATGTACATGATGAAATTTTTTTAAATGCAATTATCTAAAGAAAAGAACAATCTAGCCCTGAAATTAACATGGTATCAAAGCTAGGCTAAAGAAAAGTGATTGTGAACACCCCCTTGAAGACACTGATAATGCAAGAAAATGAAGTTGGAAGAGACCTAAACCAAAACCTAGGTTTCGGAGGAAACCCTAAGAAGATTTGTTCTTACAATAGAAGGTTAGGGTTTGGGAGAATCCCTTGAAGTGGCCTTGGATATGGCTTGGGTGTTATAGCATTGAAACCCTAGCATGAAGCAAAATCTTTTTGACGAGTGGGAAGCCATTGAATTCTTCAAGTACCTATAACAAATTTCGAAAAACCGTAGCTTGACTTGTCTCCTACCTAATGGGAGATAATGTGTTGTAGTAATTATCTTGTAACTAGTATTGTAAGGATTAAAAAAAGAATCTAGATGTTGCTTAAGAGGATGCATTACTTCTAAAGAAAACAATGGCATATGATCGATGGATAGTGGTGCCTCCCTGATAAGAGGAAGATAATATCAAGAGGGATATGACAACCTCCTACAATCTACATTAAATATAATAAGTTTTAAGACTTATGTTATTTCTTTATGTCGTTATTATAATGAATTTATTCTTTTCAATTATTCGTGATTCTTCCTACATGAGTATTTTATTTGTTTCACTAACTTCTTGGATGAGGATGTGATCCATCTTGAGAATGATCAATATGCAAAGTGGTGGAGGAAGGGTTAGATCCAAGAGGGCGCTGGTGTGGGAAAATGAAGGATCCAATCTTACATCTAAAAACGAAATATAATTTTATCTCATCACTAGGTACAATTTCATTATGATTATTCACTTTGTCATTATTTCTCTTGCTCTTGTTATGGGGTCAAAAGTATATCTGATAAATGTGAGGGTTAAGTCCTCTATACTGAGATTTAGGAAGATGTTGAGAGATTACATGATTAGAGTGGTAGTTGAAAAATGAACAAGTGCTCATGACCTTGAAGGAAGGGTTGCAATCTCCTTGGTTGATAATTATGATTAACGAAGATTTCTTTTCAAAGGGAGTAGATTGAGTGCAACAATCTGACATGATTCTAAGAGCAATATGTCCCTTATGCAAGGACTATTCTTGATGACTAAGATGTAGTAGTGTTTGATGCTTCCATGATATGGTTCAAACTATGATAAGAAGTATGCTCTTAGAGAAAGAAGGTTATGATGAGAACTTAGCTTCGATTGAAAAATGCATTATTACTATATATATGTGAAGTAAGCTGCATCTATTCAGGAAGGAGAATATTTGCAGTTGTCTTAGGACTTGAACGGGCATGAATAGTAGACTCATGATTACATATTGAAGAAAGCTAAACATGTAAGATTACGGTTGACCCAATATTATCTAAGTGTCATTCACTATGGTCAGGACTAACAACCATAAGCCTAGTGAAGGAATGTTGAAAGGAAGGGGTCATTGTTGATCAAGGACACTGAATTATGCTATTCCCCCTTGTTTGATCTCCAAGGACGAGGAATTGATCCATAAGAGCTCCTAGGTTTGAGAGATCTCTCGACAATAAGATGTATGATCCTTGTCATTAATGAAAACTTGGGTTATCCTACCTAATGTCACTGTAGCGTATCTGTGATCCTTGTCATTTATGACAAGTTGGGAAATCATCCTCTACCATCAGATTGAACATGATAGAGTATACCCTAGTATGCATCCTACCCACAAGTTGGGCTTGTTGGGATTGTTGTCCATCTGGGCAAGGGACGAGGAGAGACTTGGGAATATGTGATCCTTACCTCTAGTAAGTTAGGTATCCTCCCCAAGTGAAATGATGCAAGAGTTCTATCACTTGACTCTTGAGGGTCAAGGTGGGAATATTGGCAGACAATGGGATAGAGTGTGATCCTTATCCCTCATGTTAACTTGTATCCTTCCTATTGTTGATCAGATATATAGGGTGGTAGATTAATCTCCCCTATTATCCATGGATATAGGGTGCTAGCCGAAGCTCCACTATGATGATTCTTCTTCTTTATATTGAGACATCATTATTCAACATATGATCAAAGATGAGACAAGTTAAATCAATATCTGGTGAGATGGATGCCTTGTTGATGTAGCTAAGATGAAGGTCATTAGACTTGACCTAGAGACTAGTAGGGTTTGGAGAATAAATCTTCCCTATCATTGATTGTGGACTCTTCTTCTTCTATATGAGATCAGATGTAATAATGATACAATTTCCTTCCTTCTTATATTTAGACAAGTTATTTGAGATGATACTTATAATGCAGATGGAAATTCCTCCCTAGTTGAGAGGGAGTGTTGAAAATTTAGGCTTCGGGATTAATATCCCCAAGGAAACCCTAATGGAAAACCCTGAGGCCCTAATGAAGCCCATCCATCCCAAAGAAGAATTTGATTTGGATGAAGGTAATTATTGAATTGATTTGGATTTAATTTACATGGGTAAGAATTTATTTAAAAGGGAACATATATATTTTTCAGCCAATTCAAATTTCATGTTTCCCTCTAATACAAAGTCGGCCTAACAAAATGGAGACCCAATTGAACTATATAAATTAGGCCTTAAATACTCACATAACACGAATTATTGTATGGTTCATAGAATTTATTCTGAGTCTTGTTTACTCTATTGTATGGTTCACACATTACTGTAAGGCATGCATATTTTAAGGCTCACTTTATCTACAGAAATTTGCACCATAGTAGCCCACATCACAGCTCCTCACTTGTATTTTATGCACTGTATCTGTGTAACCATGTCTCATGTCAGTAATATGACTCACAATTGATGACACTATCACTGAGTTCACACTATACGATAGCTTGATGAGTGGCATCACTACATGATGTGGGATTGTATTATTTGAAAATTAGTTTGATTATCATATTGTATCTATTGTATTTATGGATTATGTACTTGTAATTTATATGGATTGATATATAATATTATAGATATATAATATATATATATATATATATATATATATATATATATAATATATATATATATATTAAGTTTCATACTTTTATGCTTTGGGGTTCGTATATCTAGTGGCTCGGATCCACTATCTGTATAGCTTGTGCTATTGCATTATGGTTCAATTCTAATATTAGTGATTTGTATATGGCTCAATATATGGTAATACTTATAGTGGTCTAGATATGGCACAATTTTTGGTGGTATTTATAGTGTCCCCTACATGGTTTGTGTTTTGGTCTATGTAGCAAGGCATCACTTAAAATGAGATACTTCATAGCATTAGTGGCATCGAACTTTTTGAGATTTGGTTCTACACATTGGCATCGATATGTGTTGTGGTATCTATGATGGAAAACTTGTCTAATGACTAGGACTTGGATTTATATAACAATGATACTTGATGAATTAAAGTAACCATAACAAGATAGAGATGGTAGAAACCTTGATGAAGAACATGGCAATGATATATATGTACAACAATGACTCTGATGGATGCCTTAGTAGTAACCTTAATGAATAGCATGGAAGAGAACCCCATGACAATGACCTTTGATGATAGTAATCACATGATGGATGGTATATGTGACAATGTCTCTATGGAAAATATGATATTGTTCTCTAGGATTTGTTTCATTCCTTTCACAAATGAAGTTGTCAACAAACATGGGTTGGCCCTAGGAGGTGTGATTGTTTGATGTCTCATGATTATGGTACCTTTTAACATGATGGATGGTATATGTGACAATGTCTCTATGGAAAATATGATATTGTTCTCTAGGATTTGTTTCATTTATTTCACAAATGAAGTTGTCAACAAACATGGGTTGGCCCTAGGAGGTGTGATTGTTTGATGTCTCATGATTATGGTACCTTTTAGCTTAGCTAAACAATTGATCAATATATGATACAATAAGAATTTGGATGGGTTTTCCCCTTGTGAGGTTTTTCCCTAGTCTCTCCCAGTAATTATGGTGTCTCTATTGTGAATTATTTTCTTCTACGTTGTTTATTGTTTCGTTGCATTGTTGATGTTATGATTATTTCTACATAATTGTTTATGATTTTATGGTGTTATGGGTGAATGCATCATGTAAATGATGAAAATTTTATAAATACAATTATCTAAAGAAAAGAATAATCTAACCCTAAAATTAACAAGCATTTGGTATGCATTCGTTGAGTAAGCATTTCCCCAAACATTGGATCCAATGAAGGGGTGGTCGACTATGAGAAAGCTACTATTTAGTTGGCCCATGTTTGAGTGGAGAGTGGAAGTCCCTTCATTGCTTTTTATCCATTTTAAGACCCAAATAAGTATATTACATTTTTATATTTGAGTAATGAGTTATGGTGTTTAATCTTATGGTTATGATTGGTATGATGTCATATGTGTCTATGGCTTTTTATGAATGTTTGGACTATGTTGTTCAATATTATGTTCATGACCAATATGACAAAATATGTGATTGTGATCTCTTAGTTGATATAAATGGTTTCTGAATATACTAGCTGAGGTTGGTCAAAGGATTAGTAATGTTTGATAGACATAGAATAACTCCTATTTTATAGTTAGGAGAACATGTGTTCATGCTTAGTTAATTGAAAATCACATCCCTCTAAACAAGGTTGACTAGATTGAAAGTTGTATAAGGAATTGACAGTGGTTTACTAAATGTTCCATTGAATTAATGAAATGATTAGAGTATTTGAAATAATGCATTTTCTCAATGAAATTTGGTGAACATAATCGATGGGATTAAATTATAATCGTGTTAATAAAGAAATTTAATCAATTTTTCATCAACATTTTAAGTTGATCGTCTCGGAGAAAGGCCATATTGAAGAATGTGGCACTTTGGGAGGTGTTAGGATACCATCTCAGTGAACATCACACTAGGGAATATGGTAGTGGATGGAAATGATCTCAAGGGAAATGATATCGAGGAAATGATGCTTGGGGGAAATGATCTTGAGGGAGATTATATTGAGGAGATGGTTCCCAAGGGAAATGATCTTAGGTGAGATGATATTAGGGACATCATTCCTAGGGGAAATGATCTTAGGGTAGATGATATCAGGGAGATGGTACACGAGGGATATGATATTAAGAGAATGCCATACATGAGGAATGTAATAGTGAGGTAAGTATTAAAATATTGGTATGAGGAAAGATAGTACGGGGAACCATGATACCAGGGAAGCTAAATGATGTGTCATTGCTGATAAAACATATATTCCATGTGGAAACCCACTTGGCAATGGTGTGGGTGACCACATGTGTGCCACAAAGGTTCCTCTCGATGACATGGATTTTGTAACGGATTAAAGTTGAGGGGAATAAGTTTCTACCTTGGATTGATATTTAGATAAATTTATATCATTGGAAGGCTCTCGATGAGCTCAACAATATGGTGATGTTAGTTTTAGAATTTGAAGAATTTGAAGATGTTTTCCAAGTTGACGTGAGATATCTATGTTCCTTTTTAGTTAATTTCTTATATTCAAGATTATTTTATTGCAAAAGAGAGATATTGTGATGTCTTGTCCCCTTAAATATTTTCATTTAGTGAAATCATATAAAAAAAAAAATAATTAAAATTAAAATTAAAAAATAAATAAGAAAATTATTAATTATAAACTATTAATTAAAACATCTTAACTCCATTAAATAATCTAAAAATAAAATTAATATGAAAAGAAATAAAATTAATATTTATCAATAATTAAAGAAACCTAGATTTATAAAAGATTTGATCCCTCTCATACTTAGTATATCCAAAGTTAAGATTAATTCTCGCTAATTATTAACTTAGTTATATAGGTTAAGTGATTGACTAGATTCTTTTTTTTGTAAGTGAGTACTAAATGATTTCTATTAATCTAAAAAGGTTTACACTGATAACATATCATGGCCATAGGATAGAATCAATTTGAATATGGCCATAGAAAAAACATGCCTAAGGATGGCCTTGAAACAAAGTGGAGAACACATATAGAAAACTAAAAAACAAAATCATTGGAATCACATAGTTTGGGGTTGATCACCAATGCATCCCTTCTTTCCTTCTTTATTTACTACTTTTTCCAACCTTCTAGAGGTTTGACTATCAAATCTACCTTAAGAATGTTCTAACAATCTAAGGAAGCATCCTTGCAAAAGTCCGAGGAGTTTAATTCATGAGTGCGCTTCATGGCATTCGTCGGAGTATTATTTTTTAGTTCTGATATTTTGGCTAACAAAACATGGATCATCTGGCCTCCTTCACAAGGATTTTGAAGATCTAAATTCTGGGCCTCGTCCAACGGGAACATTTCGACATTAGACTCATCATATTCCTAATCTAAGGAAGAGGAATCCTCCTCTTCTTGAGGAGGTGGGTTACATGGCTTCCATGCTTTAGATCTAGGTTTTTGTTTCCCTCAATTTTTAGAAAAAGTGTTCATACGATCACCTATTTGATGGAAAATTTGATACCAAAAAGAAATGTTCTTGTAGTCTAGATGTTGGGTCCAATAAAAATCACCAATTTTTAAGATAATTTTATGAGGAAAGCCTTTGTTGATGTTGATTTCTCTACAAATCCTGGCATATGTGAAGATTCAAAACTGAACTCATGAGGGATATTCTTTTAGAAAATGATCAAAGGTGTTTTCAATACCTAGAAATGTTGAAGAATTCCATAGATGTGTCGAAAAAATTGGTAGCCTAACCCAAATATGTAACCTTGTTATCACAAATGTGGAGGGGTAAAAATATGGGAACCAAGGGGTCAAGAAGATCCTAACTTTTCACGAAAACCAGGGCCCCTTGGAAAGAGCATTATGATAATCCACATCCTTCTCAAAACTAATGATGAAGAAACCCTTGGAACATAAGAGGACCCTACATGTCTTAGTCCAAGTTTAGTGAACCCACTGTTAAAGGTCTGTTGTGCAAAACCATAGCCCATTGAAGCAACAGATGAGGCCATTACTGACCAAACAATCATATATTCCATCTTGATATGGATGAGTGATTTCCACTAAAGGAAGATCCTCAACTTTGTCTACTATAAAAGGACCCACAACAACCAAGCCTAAGGGCAGGGGACATTCTTGAGGCAACATTTCACTTTAGGGAACCTAATTTTAGACCACACCTTTGTAGGAGAAGGTTTGGTAAGAGGAAAGATTTCCCCAAGATCTCCCATGCAACCGAAGAGCTAAGAAGACTATGACATCCCTACATGTATTATAAATACAAAGAGGAAAGAGATCTTCCAATTTCTTAACTTTGAAAAGAAGGTGTTGTAATCCAGAAGGTATCCCTGTTGAGTTACAGTGAAAGCTTGAGGTATTTTACCACATACATAGCTCAAACCAGAAAAAAATTTGAATGCTCATAAATCAATTTGATCTAGATTTTAAATGGGCTGAAAGTGATGACATGATCAACCTTCTAACTGACAACTTCCCCAACATTGATGTGCTTGAGAACCCCAAGGAAAGCCTTAAGGAAATGTGCTACATATTTAGGGGTTTTAGTACCCATATGCATACTTTCACTAGCATCCTCTTCCTCTGCAAAATTATGCTTCAAAAAATTATTGCCAGGTCCATAAAAGGGCTCATAAGGAGCCATGAACATTGGAGCTGAGTGCGAGCTCACTTGGTATCCTAGGTCACACATCAGATTCCTTGAAACCTCCATGGGACTGTGTCCTCCAAGACCCAAATTCTTGTAAGGTTATCCTACCATAGCAGATCCATCAAGCCCTTGGCCACCTGGCCGAACATAATCCATTTCTGAAGGAATTTCCATTCAAGATGTAGGACCCATCCCCGCTACCTTCCCATAATGATAATCCCAGGGAGCCCTATGTATCAAGCCTTCTTTACCTATACATGCTTTGGAATTATCATGCCCTAAGCCGTCAGACTCAAGTGGTCGCATCGCTGGGATTGCAACATAAAATCTCTCAAGATCAACGTTTCTTGCATCAAAAGGGCCTAAGGGTTATGGATTTTGTTGATCAAACAGGGGTGACGTGACCACCATAGTGATCTATCGCCCCTTAAGTATTACAATCCCTAACTTGATTTTCAAAAATTCACTGTCTCGTTCTCTTCTAACCCTTCACCTAAACTTGCAATTAATACACAACTTTCACTTAAGTGACTAATTAGATTTAATATAAAATTAATTTTCTTGAAAATATTTTCAAAAAACATACTATAGATAGATCTTCATAGTAATTAACATGGAAAAATGTCATTGTCCTAGGATAAGGTTAAATCATCCCTCTCCTTTTCACCACCTCCTTGCATGCTACACCTTAGTACTTACCCATGACAAGATCCTAACTCGAAATTTTGAGTAACTTTCAAGAACTCATCTTCACTGCAAAATAATAGGAAAGGCAATCGTTTTGTTGATATTTTTTATCTATTTAACTGAAGGATTTGCATTTTGCACCCTTTTCTAACTTGTCTTTCATAACTACTGCGTACGGGTTTCGAGTGGAAGCAACCAAATATATCTAGAAATATTAGTCGATTGTAAAGTTGAAGAATTTTAAAGGACAGAGATTGTAAAATTGAGAGAGCATTTTTGAAAGTGGAGAAAGACCAAAGTTCATTGTAACGTACGGTTCAGGTATTACAATGCCACGGTGAAGGACATTAAAAATAACGACGAATCCCGTGAGCATTGTAGTTCCAATTTAATACCAATACTTAATGGTAAGAAGTACATGTGATCAAAACAATCTTATTCCAATATGGTTGTTTGGTGGATCAGTACATTACACAAATTAAATGACACTTTTGTTGGGAAAGTCATTTGATTTTTCTAATTCACATTATTAGATGAAAGAGTCGTGTTTTAAGAAAATCCTTTTGTATCAGCGTCTAGTGGGGAGATGTATTTGATAAGAACTTGAAATTCACGCGATGGTTACATTTGTACACCATATTCTAATTGAACTTTATCGAAATTATGTATCTCATCATATTTACGGTCAATAACATCAACCAACCAATATTGATATGAATAAAAATCTGCAAGTTAGTGCTTGCGATCAATGAAAATTCATGGCGGCTAGGATTTCTGCAATGATTCAGGGTAGACAAGTTTCTATAGTCTTGTTAGGTAGGACCTAGCCTTGGATAACCAAGCCTTGGATAACAATAGAGTGATGGTCTAAAGGAATTGCTTCTCTTTCTTTGGTAGCTAGAATTTTATGTAAGCATCTTGTACGGCACAAATTTCCCCTCCACTTCTATTTTATCTCTAATTTACTTTTTGTTTTCGCCTATTTCTAACACAACTATCTTGGGGCTGAAAGAAATCTTTGGAGTGAATATATTTAGTAGATTCTCTATATTTGTAGACCATCCTCTCTGATTAATTATATGGCATGTGCCCCATAATTTTTGGGTCAAGATGAAGGGTCTTTAGGAGTGCTTCGAGTAGACATCTCTCAATCTTTAAGGGACCTTGTAGTAAATCTATGCTCTTCTAGTCTGCCTATTAGTGGGTACTAGAATATGATGGAATCTTCATGGGTGCCCCTAGTGACATGGGAATATATGACAGGTTTTGGTCTAAATGGCAATGAGGGTTAGTCATTATAGGTAACTTTTCGGGTAGCGGGAGTGGAAGCATAAGTGACTGACAAAAGATGCTCAGGAGAGAAAGAAAACCATAAACGTGCCCAAAAATCTTGTAGGGAACTATTGGCCATGAAGGAGCTAACTCTTGGGTTGGATGTGGACACAGATAGAGTAGAATCTCTGTTAAAAAGGGCCCTAAGGGGAATATTCAGTTATATTTCACTATCTCATGAATAAATGATGTCCTCGGTAAAAGAAATCTAACCTCGAGTTGATACTTTGCATGCCTTGGGTCATCGGTAGGGGAACATTGTGGCTTTAGAGATAGCACACAGATTTTTTCCCTAGACTTAAAAGAAAACTTGAAAGAAATTATGGGTTATGCCACCCAGCTTCCCACTAGATCCAATGTCAAAGGAGTTCTTCATAAGCATCACAAATTTCATGGAAATATTTTTTTTTCTAGAGAAATCTTACTGAAGAGCATTGGACAAAAGGATTACATGGGTCCTCGTAGAGATGGATGTCTTTGAGGGTATTCTAGGAGATATAAAAATCATGTGGGGGGGAGAAAACTATATGGCAACCACTCAACTTGTCAAAGACTTCATTCAGGTGCTTGAATTGCAAAGTGTTGAGGCACATGGCTAGCACCTGTGCAGTGCCTCCTCACTAGACTTCCAGAGCTCGTTTCTACAAAAAGGATAGAGTCTCCATGTTGGGTTGTGTTATATTCTTTCCACATAGTTAACCGGGGGTTTGAGGGGTAGCCGTAACCCCACTTTATGGGGTCCGGGGCAGCGCCCCGGGAAATTTTGGTTTTGGACCCTATGTTAGGTTGGGTGGACCCACCTATGGTTTT
>APFE030599605.1:0-13820 GCA_000404065.3 Pinus taeda
TATCTCCTAAAGCCATAGCTTAGACTACCTGGCGAGCTCTCGGACTATGAATGATGTGATTTGATTTTAGTTTTACTTTTCTGCAATTAGATATCAACTTGCTCATATCATTGAAGTTATCTCCATAACTTAGACTACCTGGCAAGCTCTCAGACTATTAATGATGTGATTTGATTTTACTTTTACTTTTCTGCAATTAGATATCAACTTGCTCATATCATTGACGTTATCTCCTAAAGCCATAGCTTAGACTACCTAGCGAGCTCTCGGACTATGAATGATGTGAATTGATTAGTTTGATTTGTTGAATGTAGTAGCTTAACTCATCTTTCTTTCTGTACTTAGGTAAGCAACAGAGATAATGGTTTCATGATCAGTAGTTCATTATTTGTTTGATTTGAATAGCAGCATATTTTTATTTTTGTTCAAGTATTAATTTCATCACTAGCATGTTTTAAGACCTTTTGAAATGTTAAGTTCTAGAACTCATTATAGAGGACATAATTGCCTTAAAATACCCAAAATTTCCTTATAAAGTATTCTTAAGACTTAGGAATAGGGTAATCATTCGCATTAGGAGACCAACCAAGCTAAAAACCCCCAAAACAAAATAAAAATCAAAAAACGACAAAAAGTAAGAAAGAGGTTGTCTTGTACATATAGTGCGCTACACTTCATCAGCTTACAAATCCCAGATTGATAATTAATGTATCAATTTAGGACACACTGAATTGACTAAACAGCGTCGACCCTTAGTATTCATCCTCCACGGTATTTATCCGATCATTAAATTTACCCATGGTATTGTAAGTGACATCCACCCATGGTATTTACCCACCCATAGACTTTACTTGTGGTATTGTGACAAAAAAATGTTATAAGTAACAAGCCACATTTTGTAAAAGGATGGATTGTCCACCAAAATGTAGTTTTTACAGTTATTAAATGTTTTAATAAAAAAAAATGTAGTTTTGTTATTTTGTGCTCTCCTCTTTTCTTCTGGAATTTCAATTTTTCAGATCTTGGGGACCTCCCCCCAAGATCCCCGGATCAGTGGTATCAGATATAGGTTTTGATTCTGTGAGAATGAGGTTTTGATGTATATTTGAATTTCAAATTTTTGCCGCAATATTAAACAAACTTCAAGCATGTGCTACAACCTCCACAAAGCACTTTCTTGGGCAAAGCGGGAAGAATTTTTCTTTTTTCATTTTTTTTGCTGGAATTTTCTTTGGCGGTGAGTTTGGAGGTCAGATCTGAAATTTTTGGTGCAAAATTTACAAAAGAAATAACATATTTGGATTCCCTGCGAAGAGATACCCAAATTACCAAAAAACAAAATCAACTAAATCGAAGTCTAGATGACCAAGATATCGTTGATTTAAAATCAGCTATGTTGTAGAAATTTTTCTAACGACAATTTGTGGATGGTGTCTCTCCTATCATTTTTTTCATTTTTTTGAAAAATTTTAGAAAAAATATTTTAGATCTGATCCCCTCTTGAAAATACCCAATTTAAAAAAAAAAATTGGTCGAATCAAAGTTCAGATGAGGGGGATATCGCCGATTTAAAATCAGATATTTTTTTTCATAACTTTTGTGATGGTGGGATAGTTGCAGCGCCAAATCTAAGTTTCGAGAGTGTCTAGGTAGGGATTTCAGTCACGTGGGAAGATACAAACTGATCATTCTATTTCCAAAAATAGGCTATAAAAAAATTATGAGTTGTATCAACCGAGTTATGCCAATTTTAAATATGGAATAACATTCGGAGGCACTTGCTTCACACCCTGCTTTAGTAGGCACCTTCTTCACATTCATCAGTTTCAACATAGTAGCATCAGGCTTGGGTTCTTTGGAGATGTTCCCTCCCAACCCAATCTATTTAGGCACCTTCTACTTCATCAAATGTGAACATCATAGTTATGGGTCAACTACACAAAATCCTTATCATTGAAGTCCATTTGCTAGGCCACACATTGTTAGTATCATAGTTGGTCACAAGAATTACAGGGTATCTTTATCCTTGGATCTTTATTTTTCATGGTTATGGGTCATCCACAAGCCCACACTTCATCTAAGTCCATTTTCTAGGCCACACACTGTTAGTATCATAGTTTGTCACAAGAATTATAGGGTATCTCTATCCTCGGATCTTCGTTTGTCATGGTTATGGGTTATCCAAAAACCCACACTTTATTAAAGTCCATTTTCTAGGCCACACACTATCAATATCACAGTTGGTCATAAGCATTACAGATTATCTTTGTGCTCAGATCTTCGTTCATCACAATTATGGGTTAACCACACAAAACCCTTCTCTTTAGTGGCTCTTCATATTCGACAAAGGTTTCTCAGGAGGGAACTTCATGCAATGGGGACCACTGCTTGTTAAGGAGAGAGAAATGATCCGAATGGAAAATGGCATCCACCATGGTATTCATCAACCCATAGTATTCATTCACCCATGGTATTATAAGTGGCATCCACCCATGGTATTTATCCACCCATGGAATTTACCCATGATATTGTAAGTGGCATCCACCCATGGCATTGTAAGTGGCATCGACCCTTGGTATTCATCCTCCCATGGTATTTATCCACCCATGGAATTTACCCATGGTATTGTAAGTAACATCCACCAATGGTATTCATTCACCCATGGTATTTACCCACCCATGGATAGATTATCCACCACAATGTAGCCTTTACAGTTATTATCTGTTTTAATAAAAAAAAATGTGGTTTTGTTATTGTGTGTTCTCCTATTTTCTTCTGGCAATTCATTTTTTCAAATCTTGGGGGCCTCCCCCAAAGATTATCGGATCAATACCCAATCTCATCAAGGTCCCCCTTAGTGAGGACCATGGCCTCCACACTAATGGACTTATTAGACTTGTGCTTCTTGCATGCACCTCCCGTACTTGACTTTTTCTATTGTTTAAGAATAAAGGGAAAATCAATGTTCTCCGGGTCTACAAAGGGGTCTTCAGTACCCTGATCTAGTTCTTCGATATGTGACTCTTCGTCGTGCTCACCCTCCAATTCCTACAAGGTATTTTTCTCGAGATCAATGGTCACCTTCTTCTTTTCCTTCTACACTGCTTTACTAGTGCTTGCTATGCCTTTGGTACTAGTCCTTGTGATACCTTCAACAATATATGTTGGAAAGAGCCATTTAGTTGGCCACCTAAGGACTAACTGCATGATATCGTCTTTGATGAAAAAAAATGGCAATGCCATCAATTTCTTTGACAGATCACGCCTTACATGGATGTATACATGATGGAAATTGGCCTTAAAATATGCCATGTGCCAATATTCTGTGAACTTAGTTGGTGAAAATCATGCTTTCTAGTTAATCACCATACACAATTCTGTTTCAAAAAGTACCCAGAAAATATTTTTTTCAATGACACGGTCAGGGTTCTTCATTGCCCACAGTGAGGAAAATTTGGTAGCCTTTCTCAACTCCTAATCCTTTGTTGGGAACTAAGAATCCTCTGGAATCATCCAACCTATCAGAGTGATCAATAATAAAAACCACACATAGATGAGGGCTTTTCCTTCCTCTCGAGCTTCGCATAAATCATCCACGAATTCCTAGCAGAGGTAATTTACCCAATTGAATTGGACCCACTAGCTTCACTACACAACCAAGGAAAATATGGGTGTCATTACTTCATCAGCACAACACTTTCTCATGATTTTTCCTGCCAAGATTTGTGCAGAAAACCACACAACTTCATTTGAGATAGAACTAATGGCATAGCCCCGTGACGTTTTCACCAATCCGAAGCCACTCTTCATTGATCCTCGACCTTTTTCTTATGTGACTTCCCCACAAAAGAATCTGTGGGGTTCATGGCCTAATATGGTAGCGTTTTGATTCTTTAGATCATCATATCATCAATTGGGATGGGCCCTCCCAACTAGAGTCACCCATCATGAACCACTGCCAACAATTGGCGCATACAAATGATATTAATAATATTGTGACTAAAATGTGGGACATACAACACATTAAGAAACTCCACACCCTTAATACCGGTTGCCCACTTCATTGGTTCCAGTCTTGTAACACCCATCTCCTCGTAGTAGACTTTTTTCAATTATTTACTAGGTTCCAATTGCAAAAATTTCTCATGATCGCCCAAATCCCAATCATCCATCTTTAGAAATGGTACCCAAGCCAACAAGTTTCCCTCAGTAGGTACTTCCTCCAATATCAATGGAGTAAAGACCTTGAATTTCAAAGAGTGAGGGTCCTTAGTTACTTTGGCAGTTTTTTTTCATGGGGGTATATACGGTGGCAACCAACAAATCAACTCCGCGCCCTCTGTGCTGATCTCTTCAATCCTCATATTCATCTCTTCTTCATCCAAGTCATGGGGTTCTATAGGCTACTTATTGTTAACCATACGATCCTTATTTATCTACTTAACTGGGATTTTTTGCGGCGATTGTCGAACCGGGGGTTGCTATGGTTTTTTCTACTTTTTCTCTAGTACTGCAGAGATAGTAGGTTTTGGCCTCAATGACCTGGGTGTTGTAGCAGGTACTAGCGGTGTTGGAGTCATGATGTTTCCTACCCCTCCCTTCAATAAATCTTGCTCAACTTCTGCCCAACTCATGTAACTGGACATACAGTAAGACACTTGGCTCTTTAAGTGCAACAACACATAAAAAATTCTCAAGAAGCAAAGTGGCCAAGTGTGGAACGAGGTGTGATATTTATAACTCAATTTTAATTCAAACTATTAATTCCCCCATAAATCTTGCACATAAATGCGATTTTGGCAGCAGATTCTCCCATATTGTCACCTTAAATGCACTTCCCAACTCTTTTTAATGGAAAAATAATCATCAAATCAACTATAGTTACTCCAATGGTCACTTTTTGGACAGATTGCATGGCAATCCTCCTTGTGGCACAACTACCTCATTGTAGCTTCCATCTTCCTGCTCTTCCAACACAACATGCAACCTTCCTTCTTCAATAACATTTCTCCTTGGTAGCAAGTCCCATGTTTTCTTTTAACTACCAAAAGCACTAAGACTTTTCTGCGTCCATGTAGTCATTGAGCAGGGGCAGGATCATCCCTATAAACCTTCAGCCTTCTCCCATGAATCCTACCTGGAAATACTTCCCCATGCAGTTTCACGAGCTGAACTGTGCCACCATCCGAAATTTATTTAATTATATATGGTCCCAGCCAATGCATCTGAAACTTCCCTGAAAACTTGGTAAACTTGTTGTCATGCATTAGTAAGAAATCGTCATTTTTGAAGGTACGCTACTTGATGTGTCGATCATGCCATGCATTTTCTCAAGATTTTTGTATATGTTGATGAAATCCAACCAAAAAGTGGTCTTCCTCTAACACCAGCAACTACACAAGGAATTCCTCCATGATATCATGATCTTCCATCTCGGTTATTGTTGTGATTCATAGGTTGGGCACTATGTATGCCATCAGCATTACCGCTTCTTGTCCGTAAGCTAGTCAAGAGAGTGTTTTCCCAGTCAATTTCTTATAGGTAGTCCTATAGGCCCATAGAATCACTAATATGTGCACATCCCAATCATTCCTATTAACATTGCATACCTTTGTGAGGGCATTCTCCAAGATCTTGTTGAAAGCTTCAATAATGCCATTTGCCTAGGGGTGATATGGCATACTCTTCTGATGGTACATCTGGAACTCTTATGTTAAAGCTGCAATCATCTCAGTTAGGAAGTGTGACCCTCTATCACTCATTAGAATTTTTGGGCATCCAAACCTTGAGAGAATAAACTCAAATATGAACATTGCAGCAATATCCGTGCTGCAATCCTCCACAGGTTGTGCCTCGGCCCATCTAGTTAAGTATTTCATTGAAATGATAATATAATGTGCTCTTGTCTTTTTTCTTAGTGGTTGAATAGGTCCCACAAAATCAATTTCCCATTTATCAAATTCTTGTTATGTGACCTGTGGATTTAACGAAATTTCATCCCTTTGCGATCGTTTCCCAGTCCTTTTACATACATCGCATGCACTATAGTATTCCTTGGAATCTTTATGTACCATTGGCCACCATAATCCCGTGCATAGGATATTCTGCACAATAGCCTTACCTTCATAGTGTCCTCTAGTGACACTACGATGTGCTTCAGCTAGAATATTGTATCTTTCATATTCAAACACATATTGGCATAGAAATTCATCCGATCCAATCTTATATAGTTGTCCTGCAATCACAAAAAAATCAGCTACCCTACCAAGTAGTTCCTTCTTTTGTTGTGTCGTATAAACTTTAGGAGCTATGCCAGTAGATAAAAACTAAGTCATGTCTACAAAATTCTTGTCCGCAACCCTAAAAGCAAAGAGATACATGTCAGGTAATCCTTCCTCAATATTTGTAAGCTCTTGCCATTGTCGATCCACGAAAGGTGTTCTAGTCCTGCATTCAATCTCTCAAGCTTCACTATTACTTCAAAATCATATTCTTGGAAAAGGAGCAAACATCTAACAATATCCCCCACCCCCCCCCCCCCGCACAGGCTTATTGACCAAGTACTTCAAAGAAAAATGGTCCTTGTGCATCTTAAAGTGCACACCAAGTCGATAATGCCTAAACTTCTGTAGTGCATAAACCGTGGCCAAACCTTCGCCCTCTATGGTTGAGTAGTTAATTTTAGCCTTAGATAGTTTCCAATAGGTGAAGGCAAATAGATGATCAATATATCCTACCCCTAGTTGTTTTAAGACAACTCCTATTGTTGTAATACACATCCACATCACATGAAACTCTTTCTTCCAATATGGGAATACTAGGATTAGTACCATGACCATGTTCTCCTTCAAAGTATCCAAGCTCTTCTAACAATCATCATCCCAGAAAATGTAACATCCTTCTTTAGCATCTTCTCCATGGGCACAGTGATCAGCGCATATGCCTTAATAAACTTCCTATAGTACCTAGTATGACCGAATGTCACGCTTAGATGCTTTACGCTCCTAGGGGACTCCAAATTGATAATGAAAAAAATCTTAGCAGGGCCTACCATCAATCCCTACTTACAAACAATGTGCCCTAACAATATTTCGTAAGGTACACATAAAATGCATTTTGTCAAGTTCAAAGAAATATGGTACTTCCTACAGGTATCCAACATGAGGCGTAAACTAGAGACATGCTTCTAGACCATCCCAAACACTGTGCAATCATTGAAGTAGAATTCCAAAAACTTATGAATGAATTCTTTGAACTTTGCAAGAACCACCCTAGAAAAAATTGCAGGAGCATTTTTTAGTGCAAAAGGCATAATTGTATACTAGAACGACCCCCATTCTGTAGCGAAGGTGGTCTTTCATCTATCCTTTGGTGCAATCCTAATTTGGTGGTATCCTAAGAATCCATCCGTAAATGAGTAAGCTTCCTATCCACCAACATTCTCGAGAAATTAATTTGTAAATGACATAGGGAAGGGATCATGGACACATGCATCGTTTAGCTTCCACAAATCTATGAAAGTCCTTATATCACCTTTTATTTTATTCTCTTAGATCATCGTACGACTGACCCACTTAGATTCATCATAGGCCCAATTATTCTAGCCACAAGCATTTTATTGAGTTCTTCTCGTACCTTTTCCTTGTATTTGGCATACAACCGATATGGGCGCTGCTTAATTGGCTTAGCATCAGGTTTTAAATTGATCTTCATCACCCCCAAATATCCTAGTATCCCCTTTAAGTC
The DNA here is from genome assembly GCA_000404065.3 of Pinus taeda. NCBI lineage: Eukaryota > Viridiplantae > Streptophyta > Pinopsida > Pinales > Pinaceae > Pinus > Pinus taeda. The sequence continues at coordinate 7,747 of APFE030599605.1, forward strand.
AGAGAAATTGGTTGAAAATAAATCCTAATATTCATGTAGAAATTCAGCTAGCTTATCCATTGTATCTTCATCCCAACAGTCACCAATTTTTACAAATTTGGGTTCTGCTTTTCAACCAATGTTCACCTGCTTTGTGCACACCAGTTGTGAAATATCAAGGATTTCCACACCAGGTCCCCTAACTTTGCGTTGTCACTCTGATTCAGGGATATTAATATTATGTGGATCCTCATCAGCTTCTTCCATTTCAACATTGTAACATTCTAGCGAATGTTGTAGCTGTGTACTCTAGTTAGGTTGTACCCACATGATAGGTTCGATGGGTGTTTAGAAGATTGTTGCTTTAATTTCCTGAAGCACCTCATCAATGCAAGCAAACCCATATTCAAAACTGAACGTGAGCAAGAAACTTTCTTTCATCTCTTCCTAGTCAGCAGTCTTGTGTCGCAGTTCTATTTCTAAATACTAGTTCTTTGGGATAATGTCTAGGGTATGAATAAAGGTATGCACCCACTAGGGTTGATGTATGTCACCCCATGCCTTAGTCCATCGCGCTAGATGTTTTCCCAAATCATCCTTCCCTATGTATTTTTCAGTGTTGCAGGTGTTTGTGTAGCCAAATATTAATCGCACCATTTGACGATATTCCTTCCAGTAAGCAAAATTATCCATGTGTGTACCCCAACATCTTGCAGGCGTAGATATTAATGCTAGATCTAAAGTTTAGAATCGATGTTCATTTGCTACATCCCTTTCAAAATGTTCAATAAATAGATTGACATCACCTAAGCCATCATAATAGGGTAGCCTATGTACCTCAGTATATACACATCATAGAGATTTTGTAAGCCAATTACATCGCAGTGTAGAGACCTCATGCAACCCATTCTGCCAGTTTCCTACCTCTTCATCTAAGTCTGATTGACAAGAGTTGTCCTTCTCCTAGCTGATCCTTCCATCTGCATTGGGATTGATCCAATCTTTGTTCTGCGTAGTTAAATTATATACGTGCTCAATGTCATCATCTTCATAATATTCATGGTTCGATTATGTATACCGTGCACCTTTAGCTAGATCCAATGGAACAATTGCTCGAAGTTAATTTTTCTCAAATACCATGCTTCACATCTTTAAGTTGATTATTGCATTCATGTCAAAGACCCAATCAATCCCGAGAAAAGATGGGTATGGATTAATATCATCAATGATGTCAATAACTTCAAAACTAGCCATTGCTCTTACACCTTCAATATCTACATTTACTCCATGCAAGCACCTATTGGAATTATCTTCTTCTAATTTTCCATGCACAAATGAATTGGTGAACGTTGTAGCTTAGGTTTTCCCATACGTTGCCAAGCCTGCTTCAGCAATACATTAGTATTGGAGCCCAAGTCTATGATTACCTAATCCATTTCGAAATCACTAATATGCGTAGTTTGCCGCATCTCCCTACCATTTCTTTTCTTTCTTTGGTTTACCTTATTGACTTCATGTTGTCCTAGTGATGGCTTATCCTTTTTGGCACAATTATCTATCAGCTCTTTCAATCCCTCCACTTTCTTCTGATCCCATAATAACTTCATACAGGTCTGCAGAAACAATTTCAACACTATGGGATGTGAATCTTGGTTTGCAGTAGCATCATCAGGTTTCTCCTTTTATGAGATTATCAGCGTCGTGTTCTAGGATGTAGAAGCACTTGGACTCATAAACTTCTTTCTTTCCTCCATGAATGTTTCTTTTTCTTTATGTAAATCAAACCCAACATTCTTCTCATGATTCTTTCAAAACCATGACTCTGATTCTGGTTGTTTGCCTTCAACCTTGTCTTCACCAGTGACTACATCACTTCATGTGACTTTGTTGACACTGGGATTGTCTTCGCGTGGCTCAGATCTCCTCATTTGAATATTCTATGTCGGCTGCTGGGTCTTCTTCCCTTGCATCTTTGCTAATAAGGTCAAAAAATATTCTATAACATGACAAAATTTACGCCAGTACCGACATGAAGGGTGTGTTGGGTTTTGACAGTCGCGTGCAAAGTGGCCTGGTTCTTCGTAGTTGTAACAAATAATCTAGCCCTAAACTCTACCGATTCTTCCTCCTCATCCCCTTCCCATCCTTGAAATCCTCTACATGCTATAGGTTATCCCTGGTCGTTCTGCACACAGTTTTCCACCTGCATCCTATATAGTGGAGTTATGCCCATCATTACTTCATAGCTTCGACAATTCCTCTCATCATGACAAACTCATTTACAAAATTTACAAAAAAAAATCTTTTTAGACTGTATAAACTTTTGTAATAGGGAGCAATTATCAGTTGTATATTGTCCTGAAACTTGGCAAATACTACACGAGGTACTTGCGCTAGTGCTTGATCTAGAGGAAGACTTAGGTTTTAGCGAATTAGGACCTCCCATAGCTATAATCCCAAAATACAGGGCATTGATCGTTATGATGACCTTTAGCCTTGCATTTTGTGCACCAAACTTAAGAATGTGTCTCTGACTTAACCTCATTTCCCTTCTTTAGATCCTACAACTCCATATGCAAGATTTCTAGATGCGCCTGGATCTGTTGAGCTCCTACATTCGTATCCTAGATCGGTGATGCATCTAGATTCATCACAATTTCCAATGCTTCAGTCTGAGACCCAATATTTTGTTGAGATAATGGTAATCTTAAGTGAGGTACGAGCAAAGCTATGTACCAATCCTTATGTTGTTTATTTGAGATCGAAAGTTTAGCTTGACTTAGTCAGAACTTTAGTCATTGATATATATCCCATGCAAATTCATTAACCCTCTACTTAATCTCCTTTATCTGAGTCACACACTGAGCTTTCAAATTTAGCTTCGTAAATTCCACATTCAATGCATCCTTCGTATTAGCCAATGAAGCAGTCAAGTGAGTCATGTTGTATTTGGTATACCAAGTAAGCGCCCTTTCCTATAGCACTATAACCAGTTGCACTTTCCTATAATCATCATCATTGATCTGCAATGCTTTCCACATAGCTTCTGCGACGAACCAAAACTATTCGGGATCCTCTTATCCCTGACCCCTGAATACATGCACTTTTACTGTATTTTCCATACTAAACAATGGAGGTGGAGGTGGAGGTGGAGGTGGAGGTGTAGGTGTATGAGGTGGAGGTGAAGGTGGAGGTGGAGTGATTGGATGTTGAATTCCAAAACTAACCTGGTCTACATTCTGCATTGTGCCTCTAGGTATACTATAGCTACTTCTCTCTTCTTCACTTTCAGACTCTCCCAATAAGGGATTGTATTCAATTTCGACAAATTTGTCTTGATCTACTTTGAATTTATTTCCACTTTGTGTAGATACAGTCAGACCCCTCTTAAGCATTAAGGTAAAGGCATAACCCTCTTTTTACAAAAAATCATTTTAATCCAGGTTTTTAGTGATTTCAGGTACTCGCCTCTTGGACCCTTGAAGAATCATCATTCAACTTCGCTATAAGACACAAAGTATCTATTGCAAATTCAATGATGAAATCGCCCAAGATGTTATCAATCCAATAATCAACAACCCTTGCAACCTTATAATCAGATCTTTCAAGGTGTTTGATGAGTTCTGGAGTCCACACAAGGGGATCATTGTGCTTCCAAGTACGTTCTCTATATGCTAATTTAGAAAACCACTCGTATAACTCACAAGGGAATGATTAAAAGAAAACTTTGTGTACTTTTATGTATATATACCTTTGTAACCATTTTTCTTTTGATAAGTGGCGATTCGTGTTCTCCTAGCCTACAAACTCATGTATCTTCTGATCTATCGACTTTTTGGTTTCCTTCTTATTTGGTATCCACTTATGCCAAATCACACATCCCTTAGATAGATCTCGATCCCTGCAATGGAACCATTTGTTGGCTTGAGGCGGCTTGGACCTAGGCTCAGAGTTAGCTACACTAACCAAAAAAACCCTACACTACCGGCCCTTTCGGCAACAACCCAAGTAGCTCGGGCTATATTCTCACTTGAGGGCATATTAGGGGATGCTAGAATCCACATCCAGAAGGCTATGGTTTAAGGTGCTTTCTAAAGTTTTAGTTTTGATCTGATCTTCGTGAACCTTTATTCATGAAACTCAGATGATTTGTAGTTAAAGTGAGTTATAAGCTTCGCATAACTATCTAAGCATGCATAAAATAACATCTAACAGTTGATCTATATCTTTGCAAAGTAATTATGATAAAATACAGATAAATATCATTAATTTTAGCATAAGTAAAGGAAATACATAAATACATTAAAATAGACACAAAATTGCTTCATATATCTTTTCACACACAGTTGCAGGGGCCTACACACTGAACTACAAACTTACCAAGGTCTCTATGCACTCAGCTACAAGAGCCTTCCCCTTCTCTTAAAAACATAGAAATATCTACAATTATAGATTCAAGAACATATCATCCATCAAGTTCATTTTTTTCTTAGACTTGCTAAGGCATCCCTTTATATATCCTTTACCCTTATAATATGATGGTCTACTAACCATGGGCGAATCTCAAATAAAACCAAAATATAAGGGTTTTTGACCTTCCTAAAACCCCTTGACTTCTATTTGACCTGTGATACTCTCGCTTTTCTCCTCAAAATGAAGAGACTTACAATATTTTAACAAAATTGACCGAGAGGACCCCGTCCCAAAAAATGGTTTCAATTTTTCTTTGTAACTTTTTATTAACCATCTAAAGACCTCAAAAGCCTTAGCAATACACCTCAGGTGAGACCTTCCCCTTTTTGAAGGATTGATATCTCAATGATCCCTTTGTTGGAAAATCCTATGGAACTTGGTCTAATATATATATAGATATATAGTAATATAATATATATATATATATATATATATAGATATCAATTATTGTATGTGTGATGGATTTCCTTCCTAGATCATTTCCCACCCTAGCTTAGTTTTTGGCCCCATTGAAATTTCTAGCACTAGGGTGGGTTCCATAGGTATATTTTCCATTTTGGTTTCATATTCTTAATTATCATCTTCACTCATTTTGACATTTTGAGGTATTCCTTAACTTCATGGGCACTGGTAGGGGCATAAATTACTACCCAACCTAGGTACATAGCCACTCAAGATGCCTTATATTATGTTTATAAGAAACTAAACCTATTTAGGAATTTATTTATGGAGTTAACTTTGATTGAATTATGAAACCTTCTTAATCTCATTCCACTAAATGTAACATTGATTTATTTTAGTATCAAAAATTTGGATTGACAACTCATGTAATATAGGGCCATGTTTTCCACATATTGGGTGACAATCGAGGAAACCCTAATGAAAATCCCATATACAATGATATAACTACTTCTAATACTCATGAAATAGTGACAAATGGATTGGTTTAATATTACACATATCGAATGATTGTTGAGAGTTGGTAAGGCCAAGCATATTAACCATTTTCTATATAATTTTATGTTTCATCTCATGTTTGAATATAATTTTGACTAGAATTGTTGTAGTGTTTTCTTCTCAAATATGTACAAAAATAACCCACTTAAGATTGTGGATGATAAACAATCTCAACAATATAACTGGTTGTTAAACTTTTTGGATATGCAGCAACTGATAGAAGCAAAACCTGACAAAGTTCGAATCTACGCCACAATCATAGTTAAAGAGCAAAAAGAAAGAGTAATAACTGTAGCTTTTAACCCCGTACAGAAATTACCTGCATACGAATTATAAATCACATGAAAAATAAAAATGCGAGAATATAACACATAAAACACATATACACAGAGATTTCCCACTGAATCCCAAAACCGCGACTACCAGCTTGATTTTTCATTATTATTCCTTTCAATGTTACAATACATATTTATACATGCCGAAGCATCTAATACCGTGGACCAAAAACCATCACGTCCAATACCATGGACCGAAAACCATCGCATCCAAAAAAAACATGTGCGAAAATCATGCGCAAAACCATAGGTGGGTCCGCCCAACCTAACATAGGGTCCAAAACCAAAATTTTCCGAGCCGCTACCCCGGACCCCATAAAGTGGGGTTAC
>APFE030599626.1:0-10949 GCA_000404065.3 Pinus taeda
GGAGATTGGGTTCTGGATTTATTTTCTGGCTTAGGTAGGTTTTGTTATATGGAATTGAATTTCAATATGTTCTTTTTTTAATTAATATGTCATTGTACTAATTTACTTCATTATTTTTTTTGTGCTTGATAATTAGGTACAACAGTAGCATGTTGCATTCAAAAAGCAAGAAATTGCATTGCAATTGAGAAAGATCCATTACAATGCAATTGCATTCAGCGAAGAATTAATGCTCTTCAATTTCTTCCAGATGCAATGCAAGAAATTGGGTTGAAAAAATGGGACTTTAGTGAATCACATGTGGCAAAAAAGGCAAAGGAACTCCAACCACCATTACATGGAATGTTTGGAAAGACATACATTGGGAGATTCGCAGACATCAAAGACCCATTAGAAGAGGAAAATGAGCAAAAGGAAGAAGAAAATATTGTGGAAGAAGACAATGATGAAACTCTGGAGGATGAAGAGTTTGGATTACGTGACATTGTTGATTAAATTTAAGTTATGCTTGGAAATCAAGCTTTGCAGTGTTTTGACTTTGACATTTTATGAGAAGAATAATCAATCAATTAAGGTTGTTATGTGTTCAATATTTGTAATTTGTGATTTTCACATTGATTTTTAAGTTAATCATTATTTTTTGAAAAAAAATGATTATTATTAATTTTTTTACATGAAATTCATAAAAAAAACTACTATTTAACCATTTTTAGTTAAAATTTTGTATAAAAATTGTAATTTTGACATGTCAATTCTAGCAAAAACTTATCAAAACTTGTAGTTTTTTTGTTATATTTATGTTAAAAATGGTTATTTTTATGTCCATTGTTAAAAAATATTGTTTTCTAGAAACAATTATTTCATGTGGATTGAAAAATTAATTAAGGATGTATAAATATGTAGATTATCTAAAATTCAAACTATTGACTTTCTAATTTGAAAATGCAAAACAATAAAAACCCCACTACAAAAAAATTAAAATTAAAATAGAAAACAAGAAAATATGAAGAAAATGACCACTTCAAAAACTATCAAATTTAGAAAATAATTATTTACATTTCCTACACTAGAAAATTTAAAGTAAAAAAATAGGTCTTTTAAAAAAAGAATGTGATGCAAAATACTCACTTTTTTAAATCAGCGTGAAAATCACTACCATTCTAAAACGTAATGTACATGAAAAAAATTAAAGTTCCAAAAACTATGCTCTAAAAGAAACATGTGTGTTCTACATCACCCCTTTTCAAAATCAGGTCATTTTTTTTCTATCTCTACGAAACGGGTAACAGTACCAGTTCCTGTTTCAAAGTTTACATTGTTTTGATACACAAGTAGCGCGCCCAGTTGAATCGAGCTGGATCCTTGGAGTATGGATTCAATTGGCTTCCATTTACCTTTCCCGGAAATGGATCCCCATTCAATTTCATGAGCTGAACCCCTCCACCATTGGTAATCTCTTTGATAACGTATGGCCCTAGCCAATGCATCCGAAATTTTCCTGGAAACTTATCAAACTTGTTGTCATATAATAAAACTAAATAATTTACCTTCAAGGTGCGTAGTTTGATGTGTCGATCGTGCCATGCCTTTTCACGTTCCTTCTGAACCTACTGATGGAATCCAACCAAAAATCTATCTTTCTCGAGCTTTGCTATCTGCGCGAGCCGCTCTTCTAAGGATTCATGGTCCGCCATTCCTGTGAATGCCGCTATGCATAGACTAGGCATAATGTACTCCATAGGCATCACAACCTCTACGCCATAGACCAACCTAAAAGGTGTTTGACCAGTAAGATTCTTACAGGTAGTTCTATAAGCCCATAATACTGCTGGTACATGCATGTCCCAATCATTCCTTTATGCATTTCAAACCTTTGTCAACACATTCTCAAATATCTTATTAAACTCTTCACTCATCCCATTGGTATGAGGATGATATGGCATACTTTTTGGTTATAGACTTGGAATTCTTTTGTCAGCGTGCTGATTGTTTCATTGAGGAAGCGTGTACCACGATCACTCATTAAAATATTTGTGCAACCAAAACTTGTCAACACATATTCAAATAAGAAATTCACTACTGTTTCCCTTGTACAGTCCTTCACGCGCTATGCCTTCGCCCATCGGATCAAATACTCAGTCGCGGTGATGATATATCGTGCACCTGTCTTCTTGCCTGGAGGCTGAATCAACCCTACAAAATCAATTTCTCACTTCTCAAATGGCTATAATGACACTTGCAGATTCAAAGGTAGCTCATCCCTTCGCGATGGCCTGCCCATTCTCTGACATGCATCACACGTGCTACAATACGCTTTGGAATCCTTATGCAACATTGGCCACCACAACCAACCATGTAAAATCTTTGGCACTGTTGCTTTCCCTGCATAGTGCCCTCCCGCAACTCCTCCATGAGCTTCAGCAAGGATACTATTTCATTCAAAATCAGGCACATAAGGTTGTAGTATTTCGTCCAAATGGCCTGCAATAATAGAAAATTTTGCTGCACGCACCACTGATTTCTTCTTTTGTTTACTAGTATATCCCTCTAGAGCCGTTCCTGTAGTCAGGAAGTGGATAATGTCTGCAAAGTGATTGTCTGCTACATGTACCACAAAGAGCTGCACGTCAGGCAATCCTTCCTCCAAATTGGTAGGCTCCTCTCCTGTTTCAATGCGCAACAGATGGTCTGGACTTGCATTCAATCGCCTTGGCTTCACAATTACTTCGAAATCATACTCCTGAAACAACAACAACCATCTGCATATTCGCCCCCCCACCCCCCAACATAGGCTCGTTGACTAGGTATTTTAATGAAGAATGATCTGTATACATCTTAAAGTGTCTGCCTAGCGAGTAATGTTTGAAATTAAGGAGCGTACACCATAGCCAACCCTTTGTGCTCTATCATCAGAGGGTGACCCAATTCTCCTTCACCAGCCTGTGTCAGCATTGCTCCCAGCGTGATACATGATGCATCCACATGCACATGAAATTCCTTCTTCCAATCCGGGAAGACTACGATTGGCATGGTGACCATCTTCTCCTTTAATAAATCCACACTCCACTGACATTATTCATCCCAATAGAATGTAGCATCCTTCTTTAGTAGCTTTTCCATCGGTGCGGTAATATGGGCATAACTATTGATGAACTTTCGATAGTATCCATTATGACCTAGTGTTGAGCACAGCTGTTTAACACTCCTTGGCGCCTCTAGATTAATGATAACCGCGATCTTAGCAGGGTCAACCATTAATCCTTATCTGCACACTACATGACATAAAAAGATTCTGAAAGGGACGAAAAATCAGAACTTCTTCAAGTTTAGCGCGATATGATACCTCCGACACGTATCCAACATAAATTGCAAACTAGCTACATGGTGTTTTACCAGTCCAAACACTGTCCAATCATCAAAATATACCTCCAAAAACTTGTGAATGAACTCTTTGAATGCTGCAGTGACTACGTGCAAGAATATTTTTGGCGCATTCTTAAGTCCAAAAGGCATTACCGTATACTGAAAGTATCTCCACTCAGTTGCAAAGGTATTCTTGCTATTGTCTTCTGTCACGATCTTTATCTAATGGTATCTAGAGAATCCATCAGTGAATGAATAGGCCTCCTGCTTGCCAACATTATCCAGTACTTCATCTGTGAACAAAGTTGGAAAAGGATCATGAACGCAAGCATCATTCAGCTTCCTGGGATCTATGCAAATCCTTATTTCATCCTTCTTCTTCTTTTCTTGAACTACCATTGGAATCACCCAATCAGATTCATCCACTAGTTCAATAATACCTGCTGCGAGCATCTTGTCCAACTCCAAGAAGACCTTTTCCTTGTACTTGGGATTAAGGCGGTATGGCCTCTGCTTAAAAGGCTTCACATTTGGTTCAAAGTTATTTTCATCACTCCCAAATCACATATGATACCTTTTAAGTTTGAAAACTTTGTGGCAAACAAATCCTGATATTTGTGGAGAAACTTAGTGACTTTATCCACCATATCATCATTCCAGTAGTTCCCTATCTTTGCAGACTTTGGCTGCGCTTCTGTGCCAATATTCACCTGTCTAGTCTTTACTGGCGTGGTTATATCTGGATTCTCTATTTGTGGTCCCTCAACTTCACGGTGACCTTCTACCTCTGGGATGTTAATGTTCCTTGGATCCTCGTCTTCTTCTTCAATAGTCACATTGTAACACTCTAGCGCATGGCACAACTAAGTGGTCCAATCTAGTTGAATCAAATCCAAGGATCCTGCGGTATTCTGAAGATCATTGCCTTGACCTCCTGCAACCCCTCCTTAATACATTCAAGCCCATATTCAAAGCTAAATGTCATCAATAATCCCTGTCTCAAAATGTCCCACTCTTTAGTGCCGCGGCAGAGCTCTGTTTCTAGGTACCAATTCATTGGTATTACATCCAAAGTATGACAAGATAAATGTACCCACTCAGGTTGCGGCTCCATTCCATAAACGTCAATCCATTTCACTAGATGATCGTGCAGATCATTTCTTCCATCATATTTCTCTGTTAACCTAACTTTTGGGTAACCAAACCGCACCCTCATCATTTTTCTATACTCACGCCATCCATCAAAACTGTCTTTATGCGTACCCCACCACCTTGTGGGCGTAGCGCCAAGTCCAATGCTTGGAAGCGGTGCTTCTCAGGCACTTCCCTTTCAAATGCATCTAAAAATTTATCTACATCAATTAGACCTTCATAATAAGGAAGACTTCTTACCTCCGACGATACACAACGCAATGATTTAGTCATAATGTTACAGCACAACGTGGATACTTCATGCAATCTATTCTACCGGTGTTCAACTCCTCATCTGAATTTGATGTACAGGAACTTTCGCGGTCCCACGCAATGTGCCCATCTGCTGTCAGATTCACCCAATCTTGGTCTCACGATGTTATTTTGTAGATCTGGTCCAAATCATCTTCATTTTCGTAATCGCAGATTGGTTCAGTGTAGCGCGGTCCTTCTGCAGGGTCCAAAGGTACTACTACGCGGAGCGATTTCCTCTCAAATGACATTGTTCACTTCTTCAAATTGATCACCCCATTCATGTCAATACCCCAATCGATCCCAAGGAGTGTGGGGTAGGGATTGCTGTCATCGACAATCTCTATCACTTAGAAATAAACCAACGTGCTAGCGCCTTCAATATCTACTATCACTCCTGCAATCTTCCCATGGGGATAATCTTCTATTGATTTACCTCCTTAATTGAATCAGAGACCACTGCAGTGCAAGTCTCCCCATTTTTTCCCATGTCTATTTAGGCAATACGTTCGCATCTAACCCGAATTCCAGAATAACTTGATCCATTTCATACTCCCCTATTTGCACAGTGAGCCTCATCTCACGCCCTGTTCTTGCCTTATGCTTACCAATTTTTTTGACTACATGATGTCTCTCAGGAGCATTTTATTTATCGACAAATTTATTTGTGAACTCCTTTAACCCTTTCATGGCCTTGCTATCATGCAATAGCTTCATATAGGTCTCCAAGATGATAGTGAGCATGGAGGGGTCCATTTCTTTGGACAACTTATCTTGACTTCCTGAGGTATAGGCCTCAATGAAGCTTTTCTTTGCTTCCATGAATGTTTCTTTCGTGCTCTCCAAATCAAACCGAACCTCTTTTTTTAGATCCTTGTGGACCCATTCACTCTCTTCAGGTTCCTTTACTTTATCCTCGCTAGTCGTCATTCCACTTCGGAGCACTATATTCACATTAGGATCCTCTTCGTGGGGTTCAACCTTCATCATTTGCAGGTTCTGGGTAGGCTGTTGAGGCTGTGCCCTCTTCTCCTGCCTCTTAGATATTAATACATGGAAATCTTCTATCACGTGATCAAATTGAGTATAATATCCACACGACAAGTGTGTTAGGCGCATACACTCCCGTGCGTAGTGTCCCGACACTCCCTAATTGTAACAAATAACTTGTCCCTGACCTCTAGCAGGTCCTCCTTGTCCTCGATCTCGTATGCACCCCTGATATCCTCCACGTGCTCCCCCAACGCCTTGATCCAGAGGCCGAGTGTTCTGTCTATCATCAGCTCATATCTATGGCAGTGACACTCATCGTGACCCAACGATTTATAGAAGTTGCAGAAGAGTTGTTGCAATGTCTGCACGAATTTATGCAACAAGTGGTAATTGTCTGTTACATGTTTTCTAGCTATCTGACAGATAGCGCACCATAGCACGGGCCCTATACTTGGTCGTGCTTGAGCTTCTAGTCTCAAAGGAATTGGCCCTCCTCTTGTAACATAATTCGCAAAGACAGGGTAGTGATATTTATCATGACCCTGGCTATTACACTTGAGGGACCAAACGTACACCTCTGGCCGAGCCGCTCTATCCTTCTTCAGACTTTGAAACTCTTGGCAAAGATTATGCAACTCCACGTGGATTTGTTGTACTCCCAAAGCAGCGTCTTGAATCGACGTTTCATGTAGACTCATCGCAATTTCCTGGGCTTCCGCCTGGGTCCCAATCTTTGCTGTGATGAGGCAACCCTTAGGTGAGGAAAGAATGAAGCTACAAACCATTCGCGGTGCTACCCATCCGTAAGATTCATGTTAGCTTCGTGGATCTGGTATTTCAATCTTTGATCCAACTCCTATGGTGTTTCGCCAGGCCTCATCATGATTTCATTGAATCCAACGACTGATTGTGATTCAAACTTGGGCTTATTGAATTCCTTATTTAGCGCAGTCTGAATGTCTACTAACAGAGCTATCGAGTTATCAGTGAAATACTTAATGTACCATGTTAGCGTGCGATCCTATAGAGTAGTAACCATGTTGTTTTTTTCATCTGATCATTTGTAATATTTTCGGTTGTTCACACGGCCTTCGCAACAAACCAAAACTAGTATGGGTCCTCATTTTCCAAGCCCTTGAAAATGGGAAACTTCATCGTATTTGACATATCGAACGGTGGTGGTGTGGGTGAAGGTGTATGCTATGGAGGTGAAGGTGGAGTTGGTGTAGGCAGATGGGGTATTCACGGGAACCATTTCCTTGTTAACTGGACAATGCTCTGTTGTGAAGCCTGTTCTGCTCCCTTGTCGTCGCTCAATCAACGGCTATATTCAGGGCCTGCTATCCCTCTATCCTTGAAGAGATTTCCACTTTGTGTAGCTCCAAACATCAAGGTGATGGCATAACCTTCTTTTCTCACAAGAGCATTTTAATCCAAGTATTCAAAGATCTTAAATACTTACCTCGCGGTCCCTTGAAGAAGCATCACTCTGGTTCAATGTAATTGACCGAGGTATTGACTGCGAATTTTGTCACAAATCATCCTATGACACGATCAAGCCAGTGATCAACAACACGCGCGATCTTATCTTCAGAGGCTTCCAATCTCCGCACTAACTCTGGGGTCCACACTATTGGACTGTTAAGCCTCCACCTTCCTTGGTTGTCTGCCAATTTAGTGATCCACTCGTATAGTTCGACCGGGAAGGAATAGAAGAAAATTTCATGTATCTCTATGTACAAATACCTGTCCAACCACTATTCTTTCATTAATCATGGATTTCTGTTTTCTTGCACCACGAATTCATGGATCTTTCTATCCACCCACTCCTCAATTTCCTTCTTAGTTGGATTTCAATGATGCAAAATCACAGATCTCTTTATGCAGGTCCTGATCCAGACAACAAAACCATTTGTTGGCTTAGTGGGTCCTTACCCAGGTGCAAAGTTAGTTTCGCCAAACAAATCCCTACACTACTGGCCCTTTCGGCATCAAATCGCGGAGCATAGACTGAAGTATCACCCGAAGCAATAAGGGGGGATGTTGGAACCAAGTTTCTGCACCCATAGAATAATGTAATTTCGTTTTATGTCCTAAACCTGCCTTTGTGAAAACTGATAAGTCTCTAGGGCTTATTGATATAGCTACCCTTAATCAACTTCTATACCTCTGCGAATTTTCACGACTATCTCTTGCGGACCCTAAACAGGTGAATCAACTGCTTATGCACCACTGTGATTACTCCTACTTCTGTGTTTACCCAGATTAGCTTAAGTATTTGATCTAGAGTCAAAAATAGCCGTTAGGTAGCCGTTGGAGTCTCCGCTCAGTCTATTAACATGCTAGGCCTGATCTGTTTCTTGAACTTGTCCTGACGTGAACCACACTAGTTGGTTCGAAACGCGTCGACAAAAGTCTTTTTCATGTGATTTATGCCGAAGCTCTTCTTATAACTATGATGGATCACAGAAGCCTCAATTCTACAACTTTAACATGCAACAAGATATTCTTCACGTAAACAGTTATTATTACTTGTGTTCATATGACAATATAAATCATGTAAAGTCATGCATCAATACAATATTAATTCATAAACCCATTATTCATCATAACATAGTAGCACATTCATTCATAACAGAAGTAAATGGATGAACACAAGAATTTCTAGAATAATCTCTTTATTTGTACTTCAGTTCTAATTACAGACTCAAGACTTCCCTACACACTTAGCTGCAGGGGTCCGCGCACTTAGCTACAGACTCTACTCTAGGCCTCTGCGCACACAACCACATAGCCTCTCTTCTACCCTAAGACTTCTTCACTCTTTCATCTACTGACTCATTACATTCATCTTTTGATTCATTACATTCATCTTCATCATCCTTTGTTACATGATTTATAATTTCTAAGGCTCTCCTACTTATACAATCCCATGGTCCGCGGACCATGGGTGGATCTACAAAAGCCGACACAACTTACATAAAATAAGGTTAAATCCCTTTATGTAACTTTACTATCTACGTGCTCCATGACCACAACTTGCGCAGACTTTACATTTTTTACAACAAAACTTGGGCTTTTTCCCCAGAATTGACCGTAGGGGACCTTGTCCCAACATTGCTTTTGCAACCAATCTCCCTGATCTTTCTTTCTTTAAAGTGTGTTTCTTTGATCACACATTTGGCTAACACTTAGTATATTATGCTTCATATCTTCAACAAGTAAATAATTTTCTTCCATCACATCTTTACTTCCAAGGCTGCTTGTGTTTTTCCCTATAATTTTGGTAGAGGTATCATTCCCAAAAGTGACAGATCCTTCTTTTTATTTATTCAATGTTATAAATATATTTTTGTCTCCAACCATATGCTTTGATCATCCACTATCAATATACCATCGATTTTTTTTGGTTTGGGATTATAGTGCAAGCCTAGATTCCTCCACCTTCAAATTTTCCTTCTTCTTATTCCAAGTTCTTGTTTGTTCCCCCATATGATGGACATGAGCCTTCATTGTTTCCCTTGAAGGAATTATCAAATTGCTTCTACAATTTCTAGATATGGTCCACAATTGTTGCATTTTTAACAATCATTTTCATAATTAAGAGTGTCAAAATTGTTATAAAAACCTCATGAGGATTTTTACCATAATTTACTTCATATTAGTTCTTGGGATTTTCATTGTTATTTTCTGTACTTCTACCACTTGCATAAGCTCTACAATTTATAACCTTATGCCCAAAATTATTACAAGAATAACACACTCCAAGAAAAATATTATGGTACTTTCACTACAAGGAAAAGACCTTCTAGTGGAGTTTTTTACAAAAGCCCCTATAAAAATAGCCCAAAACTCTGTTTGTAGCAAAGGTCAGTAGCAGAGTTGGGCAGGCGAATGTTTTAGCGGATGTTTTTAACGGTGCATCTATAATACATTAACACACCGATGCTTAATAACATATGGTGCACCGTGGCAAAGTTATTTTTTATAGAAATAAAAAATAGTGGTGCGCTAAGTAAATAAGGCACATAGGTGTGTATATTTCTCGATAGCACTGGAAAATGGTTAAATTTTTAAAAAAGTTAGTCATAAAATTCAGTTTTCCCAGTCCGATGCTATACTTTCATAATGCCCTAGTGCTAAACTGGTATATGAACACCCAGATGCATAAACAATATGGTGCACTTTTAGCATGTATATTTCCACAGTCAATAAATTGTTGTTGATGAATATTTCTGGAGAGCTGTGTATTTCCTTCAAGGATTTGCCCAACATTTCATGTGAATCCTTCACCCCGCTTCAGGGACTTGAAGCTTAATTGATGATGTAAAGAGTGCTAGACCCATTTAAATAGAAGATAGTGATAAGATATAAGCATTATGTAGTGCCCACTCTAGTTTCCCGACCCTTATATGACATTATCTTACACACTTTATTCTTTGAGGACCTCGGGTTGAGGATCCAGTGACACTATGATTTGAGATATTCATGGTTGTGATGTTTATGAATGCTTTCCATTGATATTATGATAGCATGAAGGGTTATATATCTTATCTATCAGTGTTCCGATGATTGCATCATTAAATAATTAAGTTTGGTCTCTATTTGAACTTATGACGTGGGTAGTAAAGAATATGTATGCGCTCTACTAAAAGCATAATGATGATAAATTTGATGAATAGGTATATTGCTTTGATGTTACGATGTGGATATCTTAATGAATATGTATGTTTCCATTGATGATTAATGATGATAGACATGAGGGATATGTCCCCTATGTTACCTACTTTCTTTAGTTCAGGCTTACAATGGACAATGATGTGAATGACCAAAAATTGTAAATGATGCTATTATGATAATGACTAACAGTGAGAAACCTTGTTGCTAATGATTATTGAGTATGGTAGGAAACAATCAAAGGCGCTCGCATATGACATGTCGATGACACCTGGTTTGATGAAAATTCATATTATTTTATCTTTTAAAGTCTAAGTCGATCTTGAAATCCGCCATATATTTTTAACTATATTCTGATATATGTTAATGGTTGCAGGCACAGATTAGTTGCTTGACTGAATGACTCACATATGGGTGATGGGGTTGTACAGGTGGATGGAACTACATGGGAGGGGTGGGACAGAGTCCCTGAT
>APFE030599630.1:0-10795 GCA_000404065.3 Pinus taeda
AATGTGCATACCTAGATATCATTGTGTTATGAAATGACCTTCATTTTGATGATCAACACAATCATCCCTACCACCTCAAGTACCACGACAATTACTACTACAATTGGTTTCATAGGTTTTCGAAGAGCTTATATGGAACAATAATTGATGAGTGAAAGTAAATTTTGAAGGATCCTACTAGGCTTCCTCAAGAAAACCTATTGCTGTACGTACAGAAGAAGATAGATAAAAGTGATATCAATGTGTGTGTCAGGGAATCAGGTATCCATGTTGTTTTGGCAGCTCTAAAATGAAAATAAGACCAATTGAGAGGGGCAAAGAGAGTGAAAGATTGGATGAGGGTGATGTCAATAGGTTCCAAAATCACTGGGGTCTCCCGGAAATGCAAATCTGGATTTCTCATCAAGTCCAAACAAACCTGAATAGGAATAGGTTATTTGCCCTGTCTTCAAAGCTGGCTAAGAAGAATGAGTCGTTGTTATTTTCATTAAATCCTTACATATTCATCTACCACGTGCCTAAACGATCATTGGCTTTAATTGTGGCGGTGTAATCTAATACAAATACTCTACAGTAGAAGGCAAGAGCTAACCTGCCATGCATTACAATTACTCTTTAAAATGGTCATTGGTAGTCGGAAAGCTTTCATTTACTGTATTAGCTTTTCCTTCACTACCCAGCATTGGCATCCAGATATTTTCCAAACAACCCTTAGATCTCAAAGTTTCCGACATTTAAAGAGTTGAAAAGGTTGAGCAAAGAAGTGATGGAAAAATCTGAGCAAATGGCCCAAACTAATTTAAATCTGAGTGCTAAATATTTGAAATATGGTGGAAAAAATTGTTGATGGCCTTGGCATCTTGGTACTATTCTTTTCTTCGACTATGAATATGCACACTTCGATGCAAAATCCTTTAACAACGCCTAAGTAGCAATAATATAAATTAGGATAGCAGGGATTGAAAAGAGGGGTTTGAGATTGTACCTTTTTCCATAATACAGTGTGCTCGGCCGGGGTGTGCCAATGGCTTTGATGCAGTGTGAATCTTTTCCCTTCTATGTGGATGGATGGGCTGTGCATTCATGAAAATAATAATTCCTATCCCACAGCCAATCATCCCTCCTCAAGAAAAAATCTCTATAGCAAGAAGAGAATAGGTGTAATCGATTAAAAACAGGTGAGGAAATCAAGTCAAAACAGGGGAGGAGAGTCAGTTCAATTGCAGGGATGGCAAATTGATAGGGTGGGTCATGGCTTTGAGGAGGAAGGATAAGAAAATTCTGCTCTATTCTAGGGAACCAAAACCAAAGAATAAATCATGAATATGAATATAAAATAAAAACAAGAAATATACCTGTCATGGCTGCAACGTTAGTCAGTGACTGGGCTGTGCATCCATGAAAATGTATCCTAGATATGGAAATCAGAAACACATCTAAATTAGGTTCTGAATAAATTCTTGAAAATAATAATTCCTATCCCACAGCCAATCATCCTTACTCAAGAAAAAATCTCCGTAGCAAGAAGAGAATAGGTGTAATCGATTAAAAACAGGTGAGAAAATCACGTCAAAACAGGGGACGAGAGTCAGTTCAATTGCAGGGATAAAATCACGTCAAAACAGGGGACGAGAGTCAGTTCAATTGCAGGGATGGCAAATTGATAGGGTGGGTCATGGCTTTGATGAGGAAGGATAAGAAAATTCTGCTCTATATTCTAGGGAACCAAAACCAAATAATAAATCATGGAAAAAACTCTGTATAACTGACTGAATCACAACTATGACGGATCCTTCCTTCTCTATCGGGTAAGTTTGTATCCTTCCGGAGCGCCCCACCAACCACATTGAATGCAGGTGCGGATTGAAAAGAAAGCGGGTATGCGGGAGAACGGGAGGGAGACTGGTATGAAATTTTCCGGGTGTGATAGATTTCTGGCATGAAACTTTCCGGGTGTGATAGATTTCTTATTACGTATATAAGAAATGACGAAAACTATTATTGATTTTCAGAGCGATTTTCCTCCTTGCCCGAAGTAAGAGGATATAAAGGCCTGTCCATGCTTCATCTCCGGTCCTGCTCTGCGAAGACTTATCAATATAAGCCAACTTAGGCTGGCATGTCGACCAAAAGGGAGAGGAGAGGGAGAGGAGGCGGAGGTCTGAGTGCTCCCGATGGCTGCCTTATATTATATTGGGCCTTTGATGAGGAAGGATAAGAAAATTCTACTCTATATTCTAGGGAACCAAAACCAAATAGACTGCAAATTGCCTCCATCCATCCATCGTAGACTGCAAATTGCACATGCAAAATACCAAAGAAGAGAAGAAAATAAATATAACAGGTGGAATACAAAATTAAACAAATCTAACAGACATTATTACAGAAATTTGTTGGAAAAATAAGGTATCCATTACCTGACCCTGCATCCACAAAAGCAAATAGACTGCAAATTGCCTCCATCCATCCATCGTAGACTGCAAATTGCACATGCAAAATCCCAAAGAAGAGAAGAAAATAAATATAACAGGTGGAATACAAAATTAAACAAATCTAACAGACATTATTACAGAAATTTGTTGGAAAAATAAGGTATCCATTACCTGACCCTGCATCCACAAAAGCATGAAAGAATCCTATAGTTGATCAGCCGCTCCGTGAGTGCATTGATTCTTGCAGCCTCCCTGAGTGCATTGATTCTTGCACCAGTGCATCCTTACTCAGCTAGCCTAAAATTAAAATTAAACTCCCAGACTTACGCTCTTTCATTTCGTTAGAGAGATTTGAATTAAATTGGTGACCAAGCGAGGCGAAGGGTTTTATAGGCATAAAATTAAAATTGAACTCTCAGACTTCGGCTCTTTCATTTCCGTTTGAGAAATTTGAATTAAATTGGTTAGAGAAATTTGAATTAAATTGGTGAGCAAGCGAGGCGAAGGATTTTATAAACGGAGCGGAGCGGATGGCTTTTTAGTGGAAAAATGTTTTCTCTGTCATTTATCGTGCGCGTGTGTTTTCTTGAGCATAAAACCCTTTTTACCTATGGGCGGAATTATAAACTGAAGCGGTGCAACTTAAAACTAAGTTGGTGCTTTTTTGGGAATGTAAATTATAAAGGTGGATATATAAATTTAGTAAGAGTTTTTCCTCTAATGTAAATCAAGGTAAATTTAGTAAGTGTTTTTTTGAATGTAAATTAAATGGTGTTTTTTTTAATGGTATATTATTTAAATTTCAAAAGCTTAGCTCATTCTTCATATTTATGTTTCCACTCATACTTATTCTAAATACATAAGAAGTCATGAATTTTTCCATCAATTTGTGTATAAGTTTGTTATTTGTTTTTTTTTTTACTTTTCACTTCTTTTTTTAAAACCATTTTTTATTTATTTGAAGGACTAGTTTAGGTTGTCATATTATCCTTATAGAATCATTAGAAAATGTTTGTATTCATAATAGAAAGTCACATTTAAAATATATTCATTCATAATCTAAAAAATATTCACTCATAATTAAATTTTTAAACATGGATCTAATATCTTATTTGAATTTTAATAGCAAATAAACCACTTTCATAAATCTATTTCAATAGATATTTGAGTGCATGCATATATTCATAATGGTTTCAGATATGTTTATGCATTTTCCAAAAGTGTTTTTTGTTTGGGATAAGGTTGTTCATTCCATAGTTGTAAGGGAAGAAAGATAATCTAAGATGACTTAGTTGGGATTTTTTCTTCAAGGCCAAAATCCAATGACTAACATTTTTGGTATAACCAATTATCTATGAGGAACAAAACCCTCCTTAAATTTTGTATCTTTGTCTAATTTCACTTTAAGTAGAAATGAGAAAAAAAAAAAAGTATTTATCATGACTTCCCTTTCTTTGTGTGAGTGGAAGCCATTGAGCTTGAAGCCATGCCTCAAATATTTTTGGACATGACCATACCTAATTTACTTTCCCAAAGAAGAGAATTTATGCAAATAAAAGGGCATTGGTTTAAGGAATCTCACATGTAGCTCATTCTCTTCTCTTTTCTTGACAAACAAAATGGTTGGTTTACTTCTTTAGTATGGTTTTTTCTTTTTTTGCAATAAATATAGTCATAGCATTTAAGGTTTATATTTCTTACCTCGAAGGATGGGACTAAGAAGAGAGGGGGATTAAATCATTATTCACTTACATAAAAAGAATATAAAAAGAGTAAAAAATAATATTAAAAAAATATGGAATATTTAAAATGAAAGCTATATTAAGATAAAATTAGGGAATATATTACTATGAATATATAATATATAATAGTTATGATAAGTTTTGTCACCTTGTAGTGAAATACCTTGATTGTAACTTTTTTAGTGGCTAGGGAAAACCTTATCCATCGACAACCTTTGAAACTTTTTGAAGAAACCTTTCTAGTAGTATATCTTCCTCCCCTTGTGTCAGTTGAAGGACTTGTGTCCCTTCCTAGAGAAGGGACATCATTAGCACTAGATTGTGTTTTTTGCTCATTAATGGTCTCTTTGGTTGTAATCACTTCCTCAAACCTACGTTAAAGGTCCATAATCACTATGGAATTTTTTGATAACCACAAGGAAGAACCCTATGCTACTATGTTTAGATCTTTTGCTAGTGGAAAATCACTGAAGAAGAGTAAGTTTGTGAAACGAGTTGAGCCATCCCCGAGCTGGATATGCCTCTAAAGTTGAAGAGGAAGCCATAATGTTGCACAAGGAAGCTCTTATTGAAAAGTTTACTAGTCTTTTTTGCACCCTCAAGAAGTCCAAGCATGGATCTCAAAGCGCCAAGCTATTGTCCCATGTCAAATCTTTGGTTATTATTGTGGCCAAGATTATTATTTGTTTTTATTTGACAACGAGGAAGGACAAGATAAAATATTCAAATCAAGTCCCTGCTTCATCAATTCCAAGGGATAATTCCTTACCCACTAGACCTTGGACTTTGATTTATTCATGGAAATATCAACTATGCTAGTGTGAGTGAGATCGTCACATCTCCCAATCCTTTTATAAGACCTTTTAGGAAACAATTTGGGTCATTATATAGATTGGGCTTATCTTAAAAAGGAATATTTACTCTTGTGCTAGAATTTGGTTAGAAATTGATCTACAAAAGGGTATGCCAAAGGCAATCCAATTCAATATGGAGGGTTAGAGCTATGCATAGACCCTTGATGATGATTAAATTCTCGTTAGGTGTAACTCTTGTCATGATTATAGACACTTTGTAAAAGGTTGTTAAAAAATCCAAGGAACATGACACCATTTAAAGTGGGGCCTCATTTCCTTAAACAAAGAACATGAATCATATAAACAAGTATCTAGAATGTATAAGAAGTGATAGCCCAAGGGATATTTGTGTGCAAAAAGACCTCCCAACCAACAACATATTTGGTGTAATTGAGAAAGAATATGAGGAAAAAGCAAAGGTGGAAGTAAATAAAATTGATCCACCAAATCAAGAGGAACCCACTAGAATCGAAACCCATGAGGACCAACTGGAAGTGGTAGAGAAAAACCCAAAGCCTCGGTCACTGCATTCAACCAAAAGCTCATATATTTCAGTATCAAACAATGTGAAGGCATCTACACTTGTGGTTTTGACACCCTCCTTGTTACAGGTCATTTTGTCACATCCAATCAAATGGTTGTGAAATAGGATCAATCAACATCCATTGACACTTTGCATTCATCCCCAGCAAAGCCAAGGGCATTCTCTCTCCAAAAGTTCCAAGAATTATGGGTTAAACAACTCAAAACCCTAATTTTTGGACTCATCACACTTAGCCTTCATGCAAATTGCAGTGTTGCAATTTGTACACAGAGAAATAATGCCTAAAGGAAATATATTAGTGATGGAGTTTTCAAAATTTTCAAGTTTATTTTTTTAATAAAAATTTAGAGTTGAATCAAAAGAAATTATTGCAATGCAATGAATAAAATAGAGTTAAAGTGTTGAGTAATTTTATTAATAACGAAATATTTGAACCGAAGTGGTTAGTAACATAGACGAATATACAACCATAAAAAGAACCCTTAACGGGCCAATGAGTGTTGAACTAGAACATATCTAGCATCGTAGATATGAAATCTACACCTACCCTCTTGTTATTACAAGTGTGTTTCCTAGACCTGGTTTTGATGTCCTCGAAGCTTCATTCCTAACCAACATCTTCACAATCTTCTTGTAAGGATCCTTGATTATGGCTCCTTCTTTTGCTTGTTATTCAAAATAAAATTTAAATCTCTTGATTTAATCCTATTGAGAAACTACAAACTCTTTGAACAAAGTACCTATAATTATAATTTTCCATGTAATTATTTGGGGCATATGAATTTGTTATTTGAGAGGTGAAATCAAAATTGACTCACTTAAAAATTCAATATAATTTACAAATATATAATACCATTATAAACATATGGTACAATGATATCATATAATAGCATGACATCGTGAGACACATTTGTCTTACATTATAATAAATTCAACACCCCTTAATCTTAGTTCTTTTGAAATCCTCCTTATGTATCTTAGCATTTTGGTTTTTTTTTGAAGGAGAAGAGTTAGTGTAAGATTTTTTTTTTAATTAAATATTTTAGACTCTTTATTCTTTCTTGGTCCACCAGGGCCCTTAAACTCCCTTGATAATAACTTCATGATTTGGGGGTTTTATTACTTTCTTCACTAATTTTTTTTACTATTTCACATTTTCCATGAGCCTTGATTTTAGTTACTTTAAGTTCCACAGTTTCATCTTTCTTTGCTTTTATTCTAGGCTTTTTATGCTACCTTTCATATTCTCTCAAGGAAGATGGGGTAATCTAAGAGAATCAAACAGGGTGAAAGCAAATGGCAAAGGGATATTCCATCCCTTCAGTGGAGAGTTATGCATTTTTCCATCATTATTTGGGTTTCTTAGCAAGCCCTTGTGAGAGTGTCATGAAATGGTTACTTATGAGCATTTTTGTATGGGAACAATATTTGCTAGGATGAATTTCCCCTTCTTACTCATTTTAATGTGTTGGTTTGTTTTATCAATTATCGTTTATTTATTTTCTCAACACCTCATACTTATTCTGAATACATAATACGTCATGCATTTTTCCACGAGTTTATGTATAAGTTTGTCCTTTGTCTTTCGTGGACTTCTAACTTTTTTAAAGTCATCTCCTTCTTCATTTTAGGACCTAGTTTAGGTTGTCATGTTCTCCATATAGAATCATTGGAAAATGTTTGTACTCATAACAGAAGTCACATTTAAAATATATTCGCTCATAATCAAGTTTTTAGACATGGATCTAAGATCTTATTTGAATTTTAATCACGAATAAGCCACTTTCATAAATATACTTCAATAGACATTTGAGTGCATGCATATATCGATAATGGCTTCAGATATGTTTATGTATTTTCCAAACATATTTTTGGTTAGGGATAAGATTGTTCATTCCATGGTTGTAAGGGAAGAAAGGTAGTTTGAGATGAATTATTTGGAACTCCTTCTTCAAGCTCAAAATCCATTGACTAACATTTTTGGTAAAAACCATTATCTATGAGGAGAAAAACCCTCCTTAAAATTTTTATCTTTGTCTAATTTCACTTCAAATAAAAATGAGAAACAAAAATATTTACCATAGTACAAGTGACTTCCCTTTCCTTGTGTGAGTGGAATCCATTGAGCTTGAAGCCATGACTCAAATATTTTTGGACATGGCCATACCTTATTTACTTTCCCAAAGAAGGGAATTTATGCAAATAAAATGCCATTGGTTTAAGAAATCTCACATGTATCCACATAAGTCCTCCTCTTCTCTTTTCTTGACAAAAAAAATGGTTGATTTACTTCTTTAATATGGTTATTTCGTTTTTTGCAATAAATATAGTCGTAACATTTAAGGTTTCTATTTCTTACCTTGTAGGATGGGATTAAGAGGAGAAGGGGATTAAATAATTATTCACTTACATAAAAATAATATAAAAATAGTAAAAAATAATGTAAAGAAAGTTGGAAAACTTAAAATTGAAAGCTATATTAATATAAAATTATGGAATATATTACTATGAATATATAATATATATAATATTTATGATAAGTTTTATCACCTTCTAGTGAATTTCCTTGATTGTAACTTTTTCAATGGCTAGGGAAAACCTTATCCATCAACAATCTTTGAAACTTTTTGAAGAACCCTTTATGGCATTATATCTTCCTCCCCTTATGTCAGTTGAAGGACTTGTGTACCCTTCCTAGAGAAGGGACATCATTAGCACTAGATTGTGGTTTTTTCTCATTAGTGTTCTCTTTGGTTGTAATCACTTCCTCAAACCTACATTGAAGGTCCATAATCACCATGGAGTTTTTCAATAACCATAAGGAAGAACCCTATTCTACTATGTTTAGATCTTTTGTTGGTGGAAAATGCCTAAAGAAGAGTAGGTTTGTGAAAATAGTTGAAGCCATCCTCGAGTTGGATATGTCTCTAGAGTTGAAGAGGAAATCCATAATGTTGCACAATGAAGATCTTATTGAAAAGTTTACAAGAATTTTCTGCACCCTCGAGAAGTCCAAGTATGGATCTCAAAGCACCAAGTTATTGTCCCATGTCAAATCTTTGGTTATTATTGTGGCCAAGATTATTATTTGTTTTTATTTGACAATAAGGAAGAACATGATAAAATATTCAAATCATGTCCCTACTTCATCAATTCCAAGGGATTATTCCTTAGCCACTAGACCTTGGACTTTGGTTCATTTGTGGAAATATTAACTATCCTAGTGTGAGTGACATTTCCCATCTCCCAATCCTTTCATAAGACAAAGATTCTCTTAAATCCAATGGAAACAATTTGGGTCATTATATAAATCAGGCTTATCTTAAAAGGAATATTTACTCTTGTGCTAGAATTTGGTTAGAAATAGATCTACAAAAGGGTATGCCAAAGACAATCCAATTCAATATGGAGGGTGTTGGAAATAATACTGAGAGGGGGGGTGAATCAGTATTATCAGATCAATAACTTAATTTTCAAAACTGATTTGTATACACTACTTCAGCTCAGTGAACTAGTGTGTATACACAACTATACTTAATGAAACCAACGCACATGCATAGATCTTTTGATTTACCCAAATTATCATGTATTGAACTTTATCAGGAATTCATTAGACAGTGCAGTAAAAGCAGAATAAAGCATCACACATGAACACCAAGATATAAGGTGGAAACCCAATGTGGGTGAAAACCACCTACTACTGTCGTCTATGTCTTCTTTTAATAATAAGAAAATTTTGTTTACAATTTTTGTACTGGTGCAGTCTTATACCAGTACGCAGGCTTCTACCTACAGAAGGCTACAACCTTCTCTCGTTTTCGAGCTTCTACTGGAAGGAAGCTACAACCCCCTAGATCTTGTACTAGCTGATATGTTTACTAGTACGTAGGTGCCGGCCTACAGAAGGCTACAACCTTCTCTTTTCTTCCAGGGACCACATTTCATCAATTTTCAGACTAGATCCATAAACAACTTCATTCAATCATCAAATATATCTGCATCAACCAATCTCCTTTACAACCGAATCAATCACTCACTTTGACAACCCATCAATCTAATCATTCAAAATGATGTCACTAGAATACAGTAACCAGTACCCAAGCCAAAACCCAGAACACTGCAACAACAAACAGAAGAAACGAAAACATATTTTAAAAGGTATACGCTACTTCCATGTGTTGAACCTGTGTGCATACACACCTTCCTCAAAGCGAACCAGCGTACAGATCTTCAAATCAAATTTATGATGTATACGCTACTTTGATATGCAGAACCAACGTGTATACGCTTCTTTTCTAAAGTGAACCTATGTATAGATCTATAAATTATGATTTAAACATTACGACTATTCCAAACTTCGGCCATACCCAGATCATCATATTTACAGACTACAACATGCGCCAGTTAGTTAGATATATGATCAAACCACATAAATATAATTCACTTCAAGCCTTAAGATCTTGATACATCATTAGTTCTTATCTTTCATAAAACGCTAAGGCTCATCCTTGGTTCAGATCAAGCACAACACCATAAGCCAATAACTTGCATATTAGATCTCATACTTCATCAGATATTTGATACTTGCACACCTTGGCCTAATGCTTTTCTCCTCCTTTTATAGTTTTAGGCCTTTCTTAATACCATGGACCAAAAACATCTAAGACCAATACCTTGGACCCAATACCTGGGATCAATACCTCGGACCAGATACCTTGGACCAATACCATGGATCAAAATACCATGGACCAAATATTTTGGACCAAAAATTTAGTTTTCCAAGGTATACGCCCTTTTCCTTCCATGAAAGTGTGTGTGTACGTATATGCGACTTGTATATAGTGAATCTGCGTGTATACGCAACTTGGTCAATGGTGAACCTGCGTATACCTATCTTTTCTTCATTCTATGAAGATTGGTCTGCAATTATTTTTTGTTTGCCTGGTATACTTTCTGAACTGATTCCTTGAAGCTGCCCTGCATTTCATCACATCTGTGAACACCGTTGTCATGCATTCTTTCACATCCGATATCTCTTCTATAGATTTTTTCTGCTACAAGTGGGCTGCCATCAAGTACAACACATACATCATAATGCCAACAAACGGTTGGAGCTATGCATAGACCCTTGATGATGAATAAATTCTCTTTAGGTGTAATTCTTGTCATGATTATGGTCACTTTGTAAAAGTTTGTTAAAAAATCCAAGGAAGAATACATCAT
>APFE030599633.1:0-13846 GCA_000404065.3 Pinus taeda
GTAGGGTCTAAAACACCTCTTAGTTTTTATTAATGAATCACAATATGTTTAGATAAAAGTAGATTTGCTTGTCCTGCTTGTTGCTAGATATCAGTTGATACTAGGGAGATTGGTCTTGTCCGCAAGAACGATTTATCCGGCCAACAAATTGGCAACTCCACTGGGGACTGGATTTGATTGTTTAAATTTTCCTTTGTCTTTGACTTAAGAAACTTGATTTTTGTTTTTGGTTTTTGCTTGATGTGTGTGGGATTGGGTAGTTTTTAGGTCCTGGATTGTTTTTTGTTTCTTAGAAACTTTTACGAGGACCACACGTTCTGTTTGTATTACAGTGCGGAGAGGTCTGCACTGTTACTTTACTTCACGGAGCGGTACCGCATCTGGTTATGTTGGAAGCTTGCGGACCCTGTCAAACTTTTTGAAAAACCCAACATGTTTTCATCCAGTTAAGTTTAAGATTCTTAGCATCTACCCAGATCTCTATTTTTCTGTCAAAAAGCCTTGTTTATGAGTTTCTTTCAGCAAATTCTTCATCTCATCAATCTTCATTAAGTTAATTGGGTGTTTTGAGTCTCTATTTTGAGAATTCTCACCCAATTTTCTTGACTTGCACTTGATTGGTTCTTAGATTACATTAGAATAATCTTGTATTTGAGAATTCTCTTGCATAGATCACATTTGCATAGTTAAAATTCTCATTTTTCAGAATATGAATGTGAATTGTGCATAGATTACAACTGCATAGTTTACATTTTGAAAAATCAATCGTAGATTTAGATTAGTTTTCTTTGATTTGAATTTACATATTTTTATTCTTGTTTTTAACACACAAAAATAAAAATAAAAATTGTTTTGGAATTGATTTGCATTAGTTTTTCTTGATGAAATTAGTTCATTAGAGAATTTGTTATATTTTCTCTTAGTGATCAATTTTTTGCATTGTTGGAAGTGAATGGAAACTCTCGCCTTACTTTAGTTAGGATTCATCGAATTGAAAAGATTACATTATCATATTCGATTGCATTCAGTTTTGGGTCGGGTCATAACACCATTGGTTTCATATCCATTTACCCTTTTGAGTAATAACAACCTAAATAACACAACGCTTAATTAAAACTCATCTAGTAATTTTTTGCATTTTTAGGGCTCTTTCCACCAATATAGATTAGGCTAGTATCTTGGAGTAGGGAGTAATTCACTCTCCAAGATAGTTAAAACAAACAAGTTGTTGTATCTTGCGGTAGGAAATCAATCCAATTGTAATTGATGTAATCTGGGAAGCTCCTCTTAAAGGAGTCAATCATGAGATCATATCTGAACCTTTGAGATAATCAAGTCTGTCTCATTGGGAAAGATAGCAGATTTGTGCGTATTAAAAACGATAAACCTTGGATTAACCATTGTTGAGGAGCCTAGGGTCACTTGTTGGTAAACCTCAGATAGATCATGTCGAGGAGCCTTCAAGGGGATTGAGCTTTGTTACTCTGCCCTTGCGCGTAGATCGGATCGTAGACTGTTCCCCCAGTTATCTTTGTTACTGTTGGTAACCTTAGTTACCATAATCTTAAGATTCTTTCCTAAGGTGATGGTGAAGGACGGGTCTCACTATACCTGGAGCATACGTTGACTAGACTCACTTGGACTGTCTGGGGGGTTCTCTTCACCTCGAGATGGTTATGTGAAGAAACTTATGCCAGTCTATTTCATTAAGCAGGTTGTTGGGGTAATTGTTCCAACCACCTTTTCTGTATTGAATTCTGTGATGTTGGAATTCATCACCAACTAGTGTTTTTAGTATGGGAAGTTACTTTTTGTGTGTGGTTTGACTCTTAGATTTGATAGCGCGTGTTAATTTGTTTGTTTTTACTTTTAGAGACCATAGGTGCGAATTGTGAATTTTAATTGTTAGGTGTGAATTGTGAATTGTTAATTTTAGTTTTAAATTGTTAATAAAATTCACTGAAGTTGAATATAATGGCAACTATTCTGGAATTTACCAACCAAGGAACCCCTCTTAACAAGAATCCTAGTACTTTTCCTTGCTTTGGAAATATTGATCCTCCTTATATGGCTACTTTGTGATTACCTGGATTTACAATAGGTTTACCAATATGGTTATTTTCAACTTCGTTGGCCCCAAATACTCCAATTGTTCCACCTCAACCGAATGCTTCACCTCAACAGAGTAAACCATCTCAACATCACCAACCTTCTGTTGACCCTTTACCTTCTTCACCTAATATTTCTTCCTCCATTTCTTCCTCTTCACTTGGTAAAAGCCTTGACGCTAGTAACCAGGTGGCTAAGAAGAAGAAGAAAGGGAAGAAGAAGAAGAAGAAGAAGCAAGATAAGAAAGAAGTCAACCAACCAACCATGGCTGTAAGTGTTAGTCTTGTTGAGGAAACCTTCAACATGCATTGTAAACCCAAATACCCTTGCAGGCTTTGTAAGGGTGACCACTTCCTTATCAATTGTCCTGGTATTCCAAAGGTTTTGGAAGTCTGGTCAGAAAAATCTCATCAACTTTCCATTGATCCATCAACCATTGATAGTCAGGTTCCTGGGAAAAAGGGTAAGGTTAGGTTTCCTTGTAAGTTATGCAAAGGGAGTCATCAAACTCACATTTTCCCTCACATGGATGAAGTCTCAAAATTGTTGGAAAACCTTACTGTTCCACAGCAAGAATTTCCAACTGGTTACCATAAAATTTCTCCCAACCTAACGTCAACTGATGGAGTGATTGATCTAATTTCAAGTACATTCGATCCCACTCTTCCATTGGAGAGTGAAACTCATATCACTCAGGTTGATGATCCATTAGTTGATCAAGTGGTCGATTCAATTTCACATTCGATCGATCCCACTCTCCCTTTAGAGAGTGAACATTATACCGCTCAGGTTCTTCTTGTTACATTAGATTCTTCTACGTCGGGGGGCATTTCACTTGTTTCTATAGAACCCCCTCCAAGTACTGAGGTCTTTTCCTTTGATTGGAATAGACTGCCAGAACCTCGTCTTCCTTCCTCCATCCCTTTCAAAATCATTGTCAAGGCTGGTGGTAGGGACATACACCGTACACAGGTAGATGAAGGTGCTTCTGTTATTATTTTGTCCTCAACTGCTTGGAAAGCTTTGGGTTCCCCTCAGCTTGTGCCTATTACACAGAATCTGAAAGCTTTTAACAGAACCATTAGTGAACCTTTAGGGATCCTTGCTAAGTTTTCTATTACCTTGGAAGCTAAAACTGTCTATATTGATCTTATGATAGTTCGAGGTCCCTTGGATTTCAATTTACTCCTTGGGCGCGATTATGTTTATGCATGAAAGCTGTCATATCGACACTCTTTCATGTGATGTCTTTCCCTCACAATGGAAATATTGTGACTGTAGACCATCTTTCATTCCCTAGTCTTGTTTCAAATACCAATAATATGACACCCCTAAATGTTCCTGATTCTAAAGTGGTATCTACCCCGCCACGGGTTAATTATGTGGCAAATGGTCCCATGTTTTCAGTTACCGATGTAAGTGAGCCTCTC
Source organism: Pinus taeda (assembly GCA_000404065.3). Lineage (NCBI taxonomy): Eukaryota > Viridiplantae > Streptophyta > Pinopsida > Pinales > Pinaceae > Pinus > Pinus taeda. Next base: position 3,540 of record APFE030599633.1, read on the forward strand.
ACTGTTTGCTTATCTTCCTTTGATTTAGATCCGGTAATTGACATGGAAAACTCTATGGGATTTCTTGAACGCGATGTTCTTATCCCTCTTGAGTCCCTTGACATGTGTTCCTTCCAGAGAACTATTCTTCCTTCTGATGAAGACCTCTTGGAACCCATGATCAAGGTGTGTCCATTGACATGTCTTTCTTCCAGTTGGAAGCCATAATCAGTGAGTTCGAGGAAATTTCCTGCTATTGAGTCAACCTCGTTAAAAAATGAATCTGGTAAGAGGACAGTTCTTTTCTTGTGTCAACCTCATTAAAAAAAAATGAATCAGTAGGTTATATAAGTAGATTGTAGAGAGTAGACGCGAGGATAGTTTGTTCCTGTCTCAACCTCGTTAAAAAATGAAATTGGATGTTGCGAGGATAGTTTGTTCCTGTCTCAACCTCGTTAAAAAATGAAATTGGATGTTGCGAGGATAGTTTCTTCTCGTCTCAACCTCATTAAAAAATGAAACTGGATGTTATGAGCATAGTTCTTGGTCTTGTGTCAAGCTCGTTAAAAAATGAATCAAGAATTTTTTAGCATAGTTCCTTGTCTTGTGTCAAGCTCGTTAGAAAATGAAGCAAGGTTTTCCAAGCAGAGTTCTTTGTCTTGTGTCAAGCTCGTTTAAAATGAAACAGGGGTTTTGAGGATAGTTCTTTTCTTGTGTCAACCTCATTAAAAAATGAAACAACTCCCTTTTCGAGTCGACTCTTTTCAAGACCTTGAAAGTAAACCTTCATTTCATCCACCTGGTTGAATGCAATGAAGCTTGGGGGGCATGTACCTTGTTTTCCGTCATTATGCTAGGGGGAATCTGAACTTATAACAAGCATAGTTTTTCGTTTCAATCTTGTGTAAACATGAAACTGAATCCAAGCAAAGTTCTCTTTGGTTCAAGCTTGTGTAAAAATGAACCCATACCCATTTTACATCTCGTGATTGCCATTTTTATCCGTCAAATTCTGTTAGATGAGCCTTGGTTGTTTCCATCCCATCGCCACCATCTCTTTGGCCGATCATATGCTTTCACTTGGTTGTTTTACCTTTCTTGAGGGACCGCAATTATGAGTGGTTTTATTAGCCAGCCTCTTAACCATTATGTTTTGAGCAGTTCCACCATTGCCAGAACTAGTTCCTACCCTTTATACCACTCATTCCTCTACGACGAGTACTCTTTAAGCTCTTTTCTGACTCGTAAAATATGAAAAGATTGCCGATTTTTTTCTTTTCAAACTTGTTAGAACGGAATTAAAAGAACGGTCCACGGACAACTCTTTTCTGACTGTATAAACATGAAAAGATTGCCGGACTTTTGTCGTTTCAAGTTCGATATTGGTAATAAAACGACATGTTTTCGATCGCTTTTTTTACTTTTTCAGATTGAAGGCACTAATTATGAAAATCTCCTTGATCGTATGACAGCGGTTCCCTCAAGATTATTTTATACTTTATCCGGGCTTGGAGACACAATTTATGAAAAGGACAACCATAGAGTTTCTTAAGTTTTTCTTTTGACTCCCTAAAATTGACAAACACTGAGGTCCCCGAATACTGGACTTGTTAAATTAAAATAGTAAAGACCTATTCAATTCCAAACAAACGAACAACTCCTAGGTTCGAATTTTAAACAAGTTGAATCATCCGAAGATGATTATAATCAGCAATGTTACCTCCTCAGCTTGTCAAAAAGAAGAGGTACTTGGCCAGAAATGTGGGGAAAGAGAGAAAAAGAACCTGTTTGTTATATTATTTTAAAAAGTAGTTACCACTCTGAACATGACACTTTTTGTCCACTTGGGTTGGGAAATCCTTTGCCTAACATTAATCAAACCATATTGAAAGTCTTCAACCCAATTTCCTGGGAATTACCTTGGGGTAATTGTCATCAAACATTTGCAATATCGTATGTGTTAAAGAGGTTAGTTCAAATAAACCATTCATTTGCAAATATCGTCATCCATCTTGACCATCCTTGAGTTAGTCCTTGCCAAATACATTTCTTCAAAACTTGATCTATGATTTCGTGTTGTGGACTTGCCTACGACGGATCGCTTTCTATCGACTCCAACTCATTATCTAGAAAGATGATCTAGAAATAATCATTACCTTGGAATCTACATGCCTCAATGGCAGGTTTCTTGCCTTTGACGACAGGTTGCATCATTGACCTTCAATCAAAGGATTCTGTGATGTGTTCGACATCGACTCATTCATTCACATTTCATGGATTGTACTGAGTACTTTGAGGGCCATTGACATTACCGGTGGTTCCTCTCACAACAGGCATCTAGGGTTGCTTGGGTGGAGTAGAGTGTAGGAGTTGTGGTTGGGTAGGTAGTGGAGGCAATAGAGCTGGAGCATTTTTGTATTGGGGCCTCCACCCCTAGAGTGGTGTATTCCACTAAGGTTGTGGCGGAGCGTAAGGTTGAAATGACTGGCTAGCTAGTTGAGAATGATACTGAGATGCATAGGACCAAGGAGGGGGTGTAGACTAGGAGGGATGAGCAGGGGGTCCCCATGAAGGTATAGTTGTGGTTTGGTTGGGGTTGTAATATGCATGGGATGACCCTTGCATACCCTATTGGTATGGTCTAGGCCCAGGAGGTCTCCTTTGGTTGATGTATCAAAGTTTCTCAGGGACCCCTTCAGCTCCTTGATATATAGCTTTGAGTCTGGGTAAAGAAGGGCACCTGTCTGTGGAGTGGTTTTATTCACAGACCAAGCAAATTTCAATACAGTTCAATGGACATTCGTTCCTAGGATGCCTCCTGGTGCATCTAGGACAAAAGATGGCCAAGGTTGTCTCTGCTTCCTCTTGCTTCCTATTGATGTTCATGGTGTCCAATTGCAAGGCAAGGGTTTGTAACATCTCACTTTTGAAATCTTCCAGCATATTTTCAATTTCACCCTTGATGGATGAGTTGGAAGATGATGTAGTGTCCATAGGTTGACTATCCCTACCCTTTTTCTTGGCTGCACTAGAATGGTTTCTAAAGACAGTCTTGATATCCTTGTAGGGTAATTGGCAGATACCTCTTCCTACTAACAAATGTAAGGTATCTAGAAGATCTTCCCTTACTCCTTTGAGTAGGACTAGCTTTAGTGACTCGGGGTCAAGTATGCACTTGAACCTTTTATAACTGAGTTGGAATCTTTCTTCGTAGTCTTATAAGGATTCATCCTGGCCCATGGTCATCCTGAAAAATTTCTTCTTTAGTATCCTTTGACCTAAAGTAGTCTTGATATCTATTATTAAAATCTTGCTACATCTGAGCCCAATTTGTGATGCTATCTCCAGTTAAACCCATGAACCAGCGCAATGCTGCATCCTTGAGGGTAGATGGAAACAATTTTAAGTTTTTCCCATCATCTGTATAGTCGTAGGCTCAGCATATAACAACAAACTCAAATAGGAAAGTGTTGGGGTCCTATGTGGTCAGGCCATGGAAATTAGGTAGGGTAGAGGGGCTTATATTCTTCATCTTAGTGTCCCCGTTGGTTTCCCTTATGGGGAAGGCACCCTCAACTCTCTCTCTATTCCCTCTGTCATTTGGGTTTTCAGCCATTGGTTCAGTAGAATGGGTTCCTCTTCTTCTTCTTCCCCTATTGGTTCTTCAAATATGTCAGGTTGCTCACCTAAAGGTTCCTCCAGTTCACAACCACCGAAGAAGAGAGAAGGTTTGTTGTTGGATGCAGTGGGAGTATTTGGCAAGAATTTCCCTAAATTGTCCCTATTCCTACGAGGCATGAAAGGAAATGTTTTTGAGCTAGTTTTTGTAAGATTTTTTAATTGGAAAGTACTTTTCAGAAATAAAATTGCTGATTGAATGAAAACTACTGACAAAAAGAAAAGTTACTTGCTAAATTGAAATTCTACTTGCGGAATGGAAAGGAAAGCAGATAATGACAACTAAAAGAAAGGAAGCTACTAGATTACTTTTGCAGAAATAAACAAATGGAAGAAAATTGGAGACTAGAAATAGAAGAAAAGAAAGCAATAATCACATTCTACTCAAACACCTCCCCGGCAATAGTGCCAAAAAGTGATGAGTGCCAGTATTGCAGCAAGGATGCTGCAACTCCTGAGCTACCAACTTTACTTAACAACCTAGGGTTCGTACAAAATTGGAGGTGACAATGCTATATGCACTAGTAAAAGTGAAGGTCCTACTTGTTGTAACTATTCATTTAGCGAGAGACCCCAGGGATTCCAAGCCAAACTTCTATAGAGTCAGAAGAGGCTTGATTCTTTGATGGAAGAAGAGCAAATTTATTCTAAGAGAGCTACTCTACTGCAGTAATGAGGAAAACAACATGTAATGCTAAATCACACCATATCCTAATTAACCATTTAAACAACTATGCTAAGAAGAATTGCTAAATAAAGACTAACCTAATGTGACTATCTAAGTTACAGAAGTAAAGAGCATCAAACCGTACTAATGTGTAAGTAAGAAAACTAAACTAAATCTGTTTTCAATTTTTTTTGTTTTCTTTTGTAAAATCAAGCATGTAATTTAATTGTTCTTGTGGATGTGACAGGTGGATGGGAGGTGATTGAGGATGGATAGAAGGTTTGCAGAGTGTTTGGATGGAGTGGAAGGGTCCTAGGAGGCATTTTGTGACTTCTTAGAGGTTTCCCATGAATTCGGCCTCAAAACAGGTTGTTTCAGGAAAACCTACAGGATGTACTAGAAACCTACAGGATGATCCTGTAGGAATTACAGGAAACCTATAGGATATAGTCAAGAGATAATTGTGAGGTGTTGGGAAGCTTGGAAAGGGTGTGTGATGAGTGGGATAGGGTGTTGGAGGGTCTAGGAACACTCATGAGTCAATATCCAAGAGAAAAGATGGTTAGATTCACTCAATGTGTCTAGGGAAATTTCAATAAAAAAGGATAAAAAAACTAGTGAGGGTGATGGTGGAACAATAGATGGTTGAGGTGGATGAGGTGGAAGATGGATGCTGGTGATAAAGTATAGACCTCCTCCTAAAGTACCTGCTATTCTTAAAACACGCGTGTCTTCCAAGAACTATACAACAAGATACATTTTCATAAACTAGAAAAGAATGAATCAATTGCCCACATGATGCATGAAGAAAGTGTTGAAGGAAATGAGAACATCAGTGAGATCTTATTTCAGAAATAGAGTAATGGAAAAATATGACAATGAAATGGAACAAGTACTGAATCAAGATAACAAACTCCAAATCTCATGCAAGAATTAGATATCTGTGTTTTTGGGGTTACTGAAGGGTCTCTTCCTCAAGTCATGGTCCTAGAGGGAGGAGGTGAGGCCGAGAAACTTGCTAACAACCTTATGGTGATCTTTTTCTCCTTGCTAACCTACTAATTGAAAGAGGGCACAAATGGAAGCAAACTAAAATACAACCAATCTTCTCTACACTTTTGTAATGGAAATGCAACTACTTAAGCAAATGTACAATTAAACCATGAATCTATGTTAGCATACATGTACAATAAATAGGATCCTTGGCTGCTAGGGTTGGGCCATAACCCAAGAGCTTCAACCCTCTGAGTTGGCTCAGTGCTAGCTCAAAACAAAACTCATCTTTATTATCAAAACCATGGATTACATCAAAAACTATCACAAGTCTTGCAGCTTGAAAATAGAGTATAGTTTTACAATAAAAAATCCAAATCCTACTGAGATCCTAGGCTTCTCTACTTATACATCTGAAGTCTCCAACGACTTCCTTAAAATTAGGGAGGCTTGGCTCCCAAACTCAAGCTAAACTGGTGCTTTGTCTTTCACTTGCTCAGCTACCTTCTAGTCCTCATGATTTGGCTATTTGCACTTCGAGCTGATGGAGGAATATTCGAATGGAGGGGTAGTAAATGAGGAGGATTTACCTTCTATAATTCCTCTCCCTTGTCCCATTCAAGTTTTGGCCAAGATATTTGCCAAAATCCCTTACTTTTATCCTTTAATCCTGCATTTAATGCACATTAGACCACAATGCAAAATATCCAACTCTAACTCATCTCATAAACAAAATATATTCAAAAGTATGCAACAAGTTGTGAGAATAGTTGGTTTGAATAAGTTAGGAGGTGAATTAAGGCCCATATAATTTCCCAATGATGAGGATCATCAATCTTCTGACCTTTGATTTTCTCTATTTCTTTGCATAGTCCTCTTATCGTGTTGTCACCTCTGCATGTCTTTCTCCAAAGCTACCTTTTGCACGAGTGGGTCTTCCTTAAACTTGTAGATTTGCTCCGTGTCTGTGCCCTCAACAATTTTCCTCTTGCCTTTGTTTTGCAAAGGTTTTCTACTTATTGTTGTTGTTGTTGCTACCCCCTATGGTGTTGCTACCTTGAATGCTACTAGCTACTCCACTACAACACTTACCGGTTCATTGAGCCTAGAGGAGTTGTAATAATATCTCCATGGGTCTTCTTATGTCCAATGAAATGCCCCATGGATCCAAGGGTAGTACACTCTCGCATAGTGGTCTCCGTATGAACCATGTGGGTCATACGGGTTGAAACTCCTAGTGCCAAACATAAAATTCTTTAAGTCTTCCACTTCAGCATCTCATTCTTTTAAACTTCCAATTGCGTACAACCCAATTCGCACAGGAAGCGCCGGCCATGGTGCCTTCTACTTCCTGTGAAATCCAGTTGACAACCCTATTGAGATGTGGTATGCAACCTCCTACATGACCAAATTGTCCATGGTGAACCTCGACAACATATGCATAGCTTTCTTCGCATTGTACATTCTAATTAAAGTTCCCTCGGGTGAGGTGTACCAATCTACGATCTTTAGCAACACCTCCATTGTTGTTTGGGACATGCAGCGTGGATTTTGTTCAAATATCATTGTGTACAAAGGGGCGATGAAATGGTCACATATTCTAGCCATGACTCCCCAGTAGCTACAATTTGAGAGCAACTTGCAATATATGTTCACAAAAAATTTTGAAGGTGTCCGTGCCCAACCTATGCCAGGAAAATGTTGACGAGCATAGATTTCATCGAGCAGGTATGTAGACATAAAGAAATTTTCTTGTTGATTCTTGGGTAGACTTTGTACATTGGAAAGATGCACTTTCAACTGGAGATCCAACGTGTCAGACCAATTGAATGGTTTTCCTTCATTTTTCAGTTGATGCAACATAGTAACCCAACTCTGTGGGAAGGTTTACAAGCGACATGTAAATATGACCAAGAACTGATATGCCTTCTTGAGTGTCTTCATCCTATATATCTTGTTGGGTGTTGTCCTGAACTTTGCTGACTCCTTTACCCAATGCTTCAAGATATCTCTTGTGTTCGTGTTGTCATTGGGAGTGTAAAATGATGCATCCATCTTGCTCACTCGGACTGGAAAATGATATATCTCCAAATAATCCTTCGTCTTAAAGGAAGAAATCCTTGCTCCACTTACACTTTTCAGTATCGTTGTCTCGGTATCAGTGTGTGAGACAATCCAGTGGATCACATCTACGCAAGGAAACACGGGAAACCGACATGCAACCCTGTATAGTCCTGACTTATAGATGTTCACATAGGCTTGTCTATCCTCTAGATTCTCCTCAAAGCTACTTGAAAACATGGTGTTGATGTATTTCCATGTTATTTTTATATCCTTCTCGATGAATATTTGTGTGTCAATGTAGATGGGCAAGCTCATTGACCCTTGTTCAACCACGTCCCTGATACTTCTCTCAACTATCTTTTTGTTTTGCTCTCTTGGAAGCCATTGTACCTGCATTTCTGAGAGACTGATGAACACCTGCGATACCTAGAGACAGAGAAACACTCATGGCAAGAAAATTGTCAGTTGAAAACCAAAAGCAACTTTAGGACTAACATGTAATACACCTACTTGATTGTTTGGGAAATTTGCGCAGTTTTGTCTAAGAGAGGTTGGAGACAGACAACTGAAACTATGTAGAGCATAGTCCAAGCTACCAGTGAGATGGCTGTCTGTTGAAACTGTGCAGAGCACAGTCCATCTTGGTCTGTTGAAGATTGGAACTGTGCAATGCACAATTTTAGTTAGCATGATTGTTTCTCGAAAAAGTGCATTGTGTAATCCCGGGAGCTAACTGGGGAATTGTCTCCAAAAAATGTGCAAATCATAGCCTAAGAATATAGTTGGAGGCAAGCTCTACACAATTCCCAGGAGTAAGGTAGATCCTTCCTTCCCATAAATGTGAAATGCAAGCCGAGAAAGGCAAGGTCTAGGCCAAGGTAGCTAAGACCTGCCAACGGGTGACTGAAAATCACTAAGGACTAAATACATGTGAAAAGATGGCGTATATATGAGTGAAATAAACATGCATGTGATTCAAGCGAGTGCAGAAATCAATCAATTGACAAAACGAAGAAGCTCAAGAAGCAAGTCACTAAAACGATGACTGTGAATGAAAAAACAATATTAAGCATGTGACACTAAGGAAATGTAATGAAAAACTTGAAACAACACTTCTACAAGTTAAAATACATTGAAAATCTAGTGTTCATCCAATAAAACCAAGGAAACAACACTCATACAAGCTGAAAACTAAAAAGTGATAGAAAAGTAGAAAAAGGCATGAGAAGCAAAACTTACTTGGAAAAGTTATGCCTACCGTGTTGAAGGTTCCGAGATGCCTCAAGAATGCCAAAGCTCCAAGATCGAATGTGAAAAATGAGCTCCGAGGCATCAATCAAATATATTTGGTGAAATTAGGTTTTCTGACGCGCATGCCACAAATCCAGGAAAAAGTGACACTTGGCAGGAAGCTTCTAAAAACAATTTTGCATGTAACTCCTGCTGCTAAAAATGGATCCCTAAAATATAGGGATGATTTTTTGCTTTTTTTTTGGAAATGATACATGACATGCGAGGAAGGATTTCATAGTTCTGGAGGGAATTGGACAACCTGCTGGCACATGCAACAAACAGTTAGTGAGGGAAAGCTTCTACATTGTTTTTGGATTGAGGGGCCTTGGCTGACTAGCTATATCTGTGCAATTTTCTAGAGCAATGATGTTGGGTTGCACTGCGACTTTCCGAAGGGCAGTGCAGCTAGCCAGTTATCTGCAATTTTGAAGAATAGTGCAACTGGAATGACTACTCTGCTCATTTCTAGATGACAGTGTAGCTGGGTCAGTTTCTACAAAATTCCTGGAGGTAGTATAGCTTGATGAAACTACGCAATTTTCTAGAGTAGTGTCGGCTAGCCTACTTTATGCAATTTCCAAAGCAAAGTTTCCTAGCATGCTCTGCATAATTTTTGAGGCAGGGTACTTTTTGGGGTGCTCTGTGCATTTATGGAGAGGAAGACAAGTTTCCCTCTAGATTTGCATAGTTTTGCTCGATAGTTGGTTGACTGGATGTGGACCAAGTGTTGGGTGTGATTATGGTTGACCAATGGGACAAGTGATTTGTACACATGCAATGAAATGACAGATGAACTCAAATAAGCACAAGTACCTGATCAGTGTAGGATAACTGCATTGATTTTGAGGAGGGAGGCTCCAAAATGAAGTGAAGGAAAATTTTTGGAAGCTGGTTGTAGCCTCTACAACATTGGCGACACACTAATAGAAATCTAGCTCTCTATATGGACCTTGTCCTTTAAAAGCGAGTCTAACTCCTTTGGAAGTATTTTTCAACTCTTTGATCATCATGGCTTCAAACTAAGCTTGCATTAAAGATGTAGTCCCTTACCATTCTCGTGATCTGTTAGCACACATTCCAAGCCAAGTAAAGTCAATTGTTTTGATTGGGGATGAGGGGTACATTGGTACACAAGTATAAAAGATGTCAGAGTCTTAGTTCCATCTCTGGTGTTGCTCTGCTACCAACAGGCCTGGACAATACCTCGACAGAACACAAGCATCACTCCGCTGCTAGCGAGCCTGTTCAGTACCCCGGCAAAGTTACTTGCATCACCTCTCTATGCAAGAATCCTTTCTCTTCTCTCACCTTATTTATTTTTTTCATTTTTCATTTTTCATTTTCAAAGAACTATTCATAGGTACTTATTTATTTCAAAGGTAGAGGGATCCCAACTTATTGAGAGTAGGAGAGGTTGTCCCTTTAGAGAAGTATTTTATGTATACCTCTGACACTACTTGTTAATATTTTTTGCCTCACCTTACTCTACTTGACTGAGTTCATGTTATGAAACCAGCTCAAGAAAAGATAGAAAAGATAGATCAACGCCTTAGAATTCAGCCTCTTCGACGGGGCAACCTCCTTTACATTACATAAATGAACAATTCTTCGATGATTCAAATGACAAAACCTC
>APFE030599636.1:0-12819 GCA_000404065.3 Pinus taeda
TGAGTGAAAATCAAATTTATTCATATATTTGTCAACTGCATTACAAAATATAATAGATATAGTACACTACTCAATTTTATAGCATAATTTTTTGCGTGGGGAAGAATGTCAACAAACATTAGTTTGGGGGGAAATCAAGGGGTTGATGGGAGATGTTATTGCCCTTTTGTTGAATGCGGGGTCTTACATACCGTAAAAGTTTTAAGATAAATAATTAAGATACATTGTAGGAAAGATGGGCACATTGAAAGAAGACTAAAGAAATATCGTCCTTTCATAAGCTATATATTCATTATCTATTGTGTTTATATTAATTGTATTTGTAAACTTTTATATTTTTATAATATTTGTTCTGTAGACTAATTTTAATTTGCATGATTGTTTCTAATTATAAAGTTAAATTGGCTCCCTAGTTGATGTTTGAATTCCCCAAGTAATAGTAGAAATGTTGTACAAGCTTAGGAACATGGAGAAAATATTGAAGATCAAGCTAATGATATTATGGAAGAAGATGACAATAATAACATAGTTCAAGATGATGAGACAAATGAATTGACCCAAGGCTTGTTCGGTCAACTAGTCAATGGTGAGGATAAGGACAATGAAGATAATATTCTTGATGAAGATTTTCTAGAAAAGGTAGCTACACCACTTTATGAAGGCTCAAAAGAAAATCTTCTCTCTGTTAAATTATTGTTGGTGAACTTAAAGGCTTTGAATGGTTTTTCAAACACTTGTATGACACAAATCCTAAGGTATGTAATATGTTTCATCACATATTATACATAAAGGTTGTTTTTTTTTTCCTTTTTTGTGTTAATTAATGTGTAAAATATGAATGGTATATTTACGATTAATATTATTTACACTAACTAGTGATTTTTTATGTTGTAGATTGTTAGGTGAAATTGTGTTACCATTGTCAAATATTTTTCACACTTGTCATTGTTCAAGTGTGAAAGCATAACACAATTTATGGGTTACCATGCATGAAGAGAAGTGGAGATGGTGTTCTTCGAATGCTTGCAAATGGTTATGCATTTAGGGAAATTGAGGAAAAATAGTCACATTTTAAGAATGAACCTCATAATGTTAGTATCTCATTAGCAGATGATGGTGTTAATCCGTTTGGAGAGCTCATATTTACTTACTTAAAGTGGCTAGTTTTTTTTATCAACAATAACCTTCATCCTTGGATGTCAATAAAGAGGGAGAACATAATGTTGACAATGATTGTTCCCTGTATTTGTTTACACTAATTTTTCAAATGTAACATTTTCATTTTTCTTTTTTGTTGCATAATAAATTAATTTTTTTATTTAATTTATATACATACATATCATGGTATTAATAATGTGTAATTTCAAACAATTACTAGGTAAGTACCAAGTTAAAGATATGAATGTATATATCAAGCCTCTTATCGATGGGTTACTAATGTTATAGGCTGACATCACTATGCATGACACCTGCAAACCAATACGACAAAGGTAATTTCAATTCCATGGAATACTTGTATGGACAATTCATGATGCCCCAAGGCTAACACATTTTTGTGGTATCTAACGTTCTGATAGTTCACTTTAAAACTATATAATTATTTGAGATATCATGCATGTTTCTTAAATAATCCCTTTGTATAATTAATATTAATCCATCTCTTAATGAAAGTATTCAAAGAAAGGGTAAATTTGAATGTCTAGTTTGTGGTCCTAAGATGAAATCTTGTGGTTCAAAAAGTTTAGGAATTGAGGTGATTGATGAGTGTAGGAACTTCCTCTCTAAGAACCATAGGTATCACACTACTAAAAAAACATATTTTCAATGGGAAAGAAGAGACTAGATTAAAACCACAAAGAATGACACCTCACCTATGGAAGTTGGAATATAAGAGAAATCGTCAAGGTATGAAATTTGTTTATGTATCATATATGTAATGTTTTGAATTTTTATTTTTATATAATTAAATTATTGTATTTTATAATTATTTTGTGATTTCGTCTATGCTTCACCATAAAGTTTGTGAAGGTATTAATAATGGGCTTCCACAAGGAATGAAAAGTTATCCCACAACAATTCATGAGGTTGCCCTAGTATGAGGACCAAAGAATAGTTCATTTGATTGATACAATGCATATCAGAAAGAATGTGACAGAAACGTTATGGCGAGTCATAGATGCTGGAAGGGATAAAGAAAGAATTATCAAAATTTGTAGTGACATTCAGGAAGCCAATCATGTAATGCAAAGTGCATTCCGATCAAATAGCGATGGACACCGAAATAATCTTCCATGGTTATTGAAAGATTTCATTCGAAGAATTAAATTTCCCACAGGTTTTTCTCCAAGCATAAAAAAAAAAAATATCTTAACAAAGAAAGGTGAATTTGGTGGGGGTAAAAATGCATGATTGGCATATCTTCATTAAGGTAATTATTTTGTTATATATATTTTAGTTTTGCTATAAATCTTCATATTTTTTTTTTTGTCTACTTTGGATTAAACAAATAACAATTTATTTTTATTGTTACAGTATGTTCTACCGCTATCTCTAAGATGACTTTGAGAACGATGTCAAACAAATTATATATGACCTTGGGAAATACACGAGGAGGCAAGTAGTGATTTATATGCAAAGTGTTTTTTCAATTTGTTGTTCAACTTAATGACATGTGCTTTACTTCTAATGTAATATATTATGTTTTGTTGAAACATGTTATTTACTTGTATCATCTATAGATGGTTTTCATTGAAATAAATCCATAGAGGAGATATAAAGTATTGGAAGAGAGAAGTTACTTGGATAATGTGTGAAATGCAAAAGTATCTACCTCCGACATTTTTCAATGCACAAGAAAATGATCACATACACTAAGTTGAGGAGATTAAATTTTCATTTTCATTTATGTCATCTTATTTATTTTTTATTATTTGATCAATTATTAATATTAACCATGGTAACTAATATTTATTAGTGAATTTTAATTTTCCGATAAAGTTGGTCAAGAGTGGGATGCACTACATATGTACATTATAAACAATATTGACTGGATGAAGGTATGGATTGCAAGATGTATACAACGTGATGGTAGGTTATCATGGGAAGGGTTGTCTGCATTGGTTATAGAAGCTCATCGTAAAGGATATATTGATCGCATGGAAATGGAAATTGATTTAGTAAATGATTTGAAAGATAAACTAGCAAGCATGCATTTTCACCCTATAATATTTTATTAAGTTATTTTATAAATTATTAATGTGAACGCATTTTTTTTCTTTAAGATACTTTCTGATTTATATAAATATGTTTATTAATTGATAATGTCTTTCGTAAATTGTTTGGAATATTGTAGTTGAAACACCACAAGGCTATGTGGTACAATGGTCATAAATTTCATATCAAAAAATACAGGAGGAAGGCCAATAGAGTATAATGTAGCAAGAAGATGAAATATGATGTAGAGGAGTAGTTAATTCCATGTCAAACGAAGACATCTAAGAAGTTTAAGAAGATGTTAATTGAGACAATGTTATAGATGAAGATGGTATCAACAATGTACTGTCAAATGAAGAACTTGAAGAAGTTCAACGAAACATAGGATACAATGATCCTAATGATGATAACAATGATTATATGATTGGAAATGATGACATTGATGATGACGCTAATATCACCAAAAACCATTACACAGTTCTCTTCCGGAAATCTCTAACAGTATGACCAATCCTTTCAACAGGATCAATTCTTAACCAAATGATATAGATGTTGACTTGGATGAAGAATAAGATCAATGATATCAAAATTTTGAAATGTACGAAGTATGTTTTTAAATGTTTTTGGTTGATTTTTGCTCTTTCATTTGCCTTAAGTTTTTGTTTTCTTAGTAATTTGTAGCTATGCTTGATTCTTATTATGTTTCTTTTAAATTTTATAATAGATATGTGTGTTGGGTTTGGGGGGGATGGGGTGTGGGGGGATATGAACTTTCTACCTTCACGTGGTGGCCCTTGTTTAGTAGATAATATATTGTTCTTGAAACCAAGAGAAATTCATTGAGGTATGTATTTAGCCTCGTCGAGGGTTAGGCGCTCAATTAGTTGAGTATCCATCATCAAAGCACATTAATTTTTTATTGAGAGGTCACTGGTTCAATTCTCATTAACAACCAGTGGAAATTACACTTTAATTAATTAAGCCTGCATAAAGTTGGGGGTTGTGAATGGGGCCAACATTGAAATTTTTTCATTTTGTGCTTGTATGAACTAAAATTTGACATGGTTATAGTAGATGCATGTGTTGATGGTATGGTATGGTTCTGAGAGTCAAATATGACTCACATAAATAATTCGAAAAAATTACAACGTAAATCTTGAGGAGAGGAAATTATTAATTATCTTTTATTGTCCTTTTCATTCTAGCCCCATCAATGGTTAGGCACTCAGTTGGTCGAGTACTCATCATTAAATCACCTTAATTTGCTATTGAGAGGTCACATGTTCAATTTTCTTGATGCTCTCCTTCATTGTAACAACCCCAGGTTATATTTCCATGTAAAAAGGCAAAAATCAACCAATGTTATGGGACATGTATTCGAAGTTGAATGGAGGGGGAAAACATCACATTTGGGGTCACTTGTGGTTATTAATGGCTATGGAAGTTAACATTGCCATTGGAATAAGGAAAATGGCAATAAATTGCAATTAATTCAAGAAATAAAGGAAGTAGGAGAAAAGGAAGATGAAGAGACAAGAATATGCATGCAATGGAAATTGAAGAGAAAATAAAGGAAAATGAAAGAAAAGAGGAAAGGGAATGGAAGAGACACTAGACATCAATGATTAAAAGGTACCAGAGAATTTCCTAAAGCTTCATTCAATAACTTCACCACCTTTTCCACCACCTTTTTAACCCATTTTTAGTTACCCATAAGGTATGAAATATGAATGGAACTCCTTACCAATTTTAAACAGACAACAACCACTCACATATCTAATCATATTCATGAGTGGCGACGTCATTGTCGAATGGTAAAGACATATGTTCCTGATCAGCTGCTAGCTGAATGGTTTATTAATTCATTGTTACCTTCTATTACAGAAGGTGTGGCAAAGGGAGGAGTTGTCACTGAAGAGCAAGTTATTGCTCATGCACAATATCTAGACTTGATCTATACTTAGTCTGGCACACTCTATGACAAAATTCCTGATGCTCCTAGACCATAATTTTTTGTTCCTCCTCCTCCTAAATCAAACAGGGACTCTCATGCTGGCAATGGCGTGATTGGCACCTCAAGTACGCAAACTGCAAAGGCCCCATCTGGTAAAGACCTTGTAGTTTCCAGTAAAAAAGCAAATGACAAACTTCCTGCCTCGAAGGTTAATGCCATGTCGACCGACAAAGGCAAAGAACTGAAGCAACCAGGGGGCAAGAGGAAAGGGAAAAACAAAAAGAAGAAATAGGAAGATTTGACTCCTAAAAAATATTCTAGAAACCCTGCTGGGAAACAAAAACCTCATTATCCATGTTTAATATGTAATGACGAGCATTTCACGAGAGATTGTCCACATCGAGCTGAGGTTGCGAAATTTTTAAAGACTTCAAATACCTCAGCGGTATTGACTGATCTGTTTCCAAACCCAGAAATCAATCTAGTTGTTATCGATAATGCTTCCCCATCCCAAGTGCTTATGTTGTCCATTTCGAAGCATCAAAATGATGCTTTGATATCGATAAGGAATAAAGATGATGGGAATCCACGAATGTTGAACAACAAGGCTACAGATCAACCTAGTAGTTCGACAACAACTTCGACCGAAGTTGTGCCACCCATCATTCTTGAACTAACAATAAAGCCACCTAAGGGAGTAGTACATAAATCGACATTTAATCCTCGTGCTTGAGCAACACAAAATTATAATATAGTAGAGAATCTAGCCCAATCACCGTCCACTATGTCGACACTTGAAGTACTGCAAAGTTACCCCTCCCAAAAGCAGGCTCTGTTATCAGCAATAGGTGGGATTGACCCAATGGATTCCAATCTTGTGGGCTTTAATCATAAAGGATACGAACCTTAGTTACAGGATCAACTCACTTTCCTCATACAGGTAAAAGCCCTCAACAAAACTATTCATCGAACAATCATTGATGAGGGGGCATCTACCTGCATTATGTCAATGAGTTGCTGGAAAAATTTAGGCTCACCACCCTTATCAAGATCATCAACGACATTAAAAGCATTCGATGGATGAACATACACCCCGTACGGGATTTTAAGTAACTTACAAGTTGAACTGGGGGGCAACACAGTAGAAATTAATGTCGAACTTATTGATGGAAACCTCGATTACAATATCCTACTGGGAAGACCCTGGATTTAGGCTATGGTTGCTGTTGTGTCAACATATTTTAGAAAGATTGCATTTCCCTTCCAAGGTGGAATTACAATCATTGACCAACTAACCTTTTTCCCCAACAGTTGACAAGCTACTGGAAGCATTCCATTGATCCATGGATGTTCTCAATCGCTTCAAAATGTTGGAGTTGTCTCCTAAAAGACCCTTCCTTAATGGGTACTTTTTCCCTCCTGCCTCCAAGTAATATTAAGAAGAACTCTGACCATTTTGATACTATGGGTCACCGAGGATGGTTCTTATCTTGTGTCGACCTCGTTACAAAATGAAACAAGGGTTATGAGGATAGTTCTTTTACTATGTCAAACTCATTAAAAAAATGAAACAACTCTATTTCCAAGTCGAGTCTTTCGAAGATCTTGAAGGTAAACCTTCATTCCAACCACTGTGTTGAATGCAACGAAGCTTGGGGGACATGCACCTCGATTTGCGTCATTATGTTGGGTGCATGCAAATTTATAACAAGCATAGTTTTTCGTTTTAAGCTTGTGTAAACATGAAACCGAAGCTGAGCATAGTTTCTTCTAATTCAAGCTCATTAAAAAATGAATCCACCCTCCGTAAATAACCTTTGTGATTGCCATTCTATCTGCCTTTGGAACCTTGATTATGTTCTTTCCATCACCTCCATCCATTTGGCCAATCATATGCTTTGTTATGAAACCAACTCAAGAAAAAGATAGAAAAGATAGATCAATGCCTTAAAATTCAGCCTCTTCGAGGGGGCAACCTCCTTTAAATTACATAAATGAACAATTCTTGGATGTTACAAATGACGAAACCTCCTTTCTATATATAGGAGTCTAAGGAGTCACAATTTTGCAGAATAGGTCTAGAACTATAAGACAAGGGAAACATGACCTTTGGTAGATTGGGTTGAAGGGACAACTTCCAGGCAAAGCTAAATGGTACACCAGAGAGATGGTGGAGGAAAACTTTCCTCACCTCATTCAATAAAATATTTTGGGGATCAAAATCCTCCCAAAATGGGGAGGTGTGATCTAAATTGGATCATTATATTGCTTTTCATCCATCTCGATGCATTTGGATTAGAAAATGTGGAGGAATCAACTCATGGGATTGTTTTTACTGGTAGGTTCCAGGTTTGGTGAAACGGGGTCTAAAACCTTTTGAGAGCATTTTGAGGCATCAAACGAATTTTTTTTGGGGGTAAAACTTTACTTCTTAAAGTTAGCACATTTTCTTTCTATTCTACATATATACCTTTCCAACAACATAAGAAATGCATCAATTGGAGTCCGTATGCAAATGTTATGCCACTTAGAAGTTGACCTCCCTGTTTTCACACCTATAGTTCAGAAGGATATCGTGTTAGCCCCTATTATTTATGGAAAAGGGACTAGCCACATGTTTTTGATGTAAAAGACTCTAGAAGAGTCTATTTTTTGACTCTAGTTAAGAGTTTATGTAGTCAAAATTAACCACTAGTAGGATATTGAGATGTATTATAACCGGGCCACTAGGAGGAAGAGGCATTCCATTCTTTTGATAGAATTTTGTTCCATATATGAAAAAATATATCCAAGAGAGATAGGAGGTAGAGCACAAAGAGAGGATGTGTGCACTGTAGCAGCACACTGGCCATAGGCATTACTTCTTTGTACTCGCAGCCATATTTTCAAATAGAGAAAGAGAGCAAAGTGTCCTCACCTTCCAGCTGAGTTTTCTCCCGAAATGGTTTCCCATAGAGCATATCTTGTGTCTTGTGTGTCTCTGTGTGTGTGATTTTTTTTCTACTTTTTTGTATAATTTCCTTTCGCATCATGCACTAATTACAACTAAATCCACAAATCTTAAAGTTTAATAAACTGTGATAGTGTAGAATTTTTAGAGTTTTAATATAATATTATTAGATCTATTGTGATGAATTTCCCAGTGGAATATCCATGCTAGTTTATGGATCATTGCTTTGGGCCACTAGTTTCTATGCCTATATCTCAAAAATAGATCCCAAAAATTCCTCATGCTCAAAATCAAGTTCCCCCTTAAAATTGGAGTTCTATGAAGCTTGATACTTTAATCCTTTGCTGCAATAAGCTATTATTTTATGGTTTTGATCTCTAGAGAAGTTAGGAAGTTGTAGCTTCCTCATTAACTATGACATCTCTACTAAATTTCCCTTGGTTGGTGTTAACAATAACCAATATATAGGATTTATAACTATTTTTGTACCTCATGATCATTAATTTCTTGCTCTTGGTATCTAACTTGGTTCTAAATTTGGCATAAGTAGTAGTACCACAAACCTTAACATAAATGCCTATGGGATTCCTCCCAGACCATGCTTCCTTTGGGATCTTTTTCTTCACCATTATCATTAAATTCATTTAGTAGGTATACTATTATGAATACTGCCTCAAAGCAAAGTATGTTCGGAAGGCACTTATTCTCCAACATACCTTGAGCCATCTATATGAGAATATGTTTCTATATCTCAACCACTTCATTCTATTGTGGAGTGTAAGGTGTGGTAAACTGTTTTTTTAATCCCATAATTACTACAAAATTTATGATTTTTTTTGTAATATAATTCACTACCATTGCTAGACTTAAAATTGGTAATGTGAAACCTCAATTATTTTTCTACTAGTGCTTTAAACTTTTGAAATTCATTAAACAATATAGATTTAAATTTTAGGAAATATAATCACATTTTCCTATTGTTTTCATAAATGAATTGCAACTGATTCTTTGTTCATTAGCTCATTAACATTTATATGAATTACCTAAAGGACTCTTTATAATATCTAAGCTTGTCCTTAATTGAATGATGTTTGGTGCTACTTATGTAGCTTACATGCTTGACATACACCTTCAATCTATTGTTGGATATTAAGTACATCTACCAAATTCTCTCAAGAAAATTGAGAGGTGTGGGTTAAGTTAAGATGCACATATTGTTGATGCCAAAACTACCTTAATGTCCAATGCACTCTTGTTTTTAATTTCCTAATATCAAATAGTTTGAAGAGTCCATGATTTTGAAATTTTGGGTAGCTTCAGGATGAATTTCTCCAAAGGGAAACCCAATTACCCCAAGGAAAACTCATCTTGCCCCAAGGAGAATTCAAATTG
Source organism: Pinus taeda (assembly GCA_000404065.3). Classification (NCBI taxonomy): domain Eukaryota; kingdom Viridiplantae; phylum Streptophyta; class Pinopsida; order Pinales; family Pinaceae; genus Pinus; species Pinus taeda. The sequence continues at coordinate 9,510 of APFE030599636.1, forward strand.
GTTAAAAAGAAATATTATTATTAACTAATTTGGAAAATCAATTTGGGGTAAGAACTCATTAAGTCACATGAAAAATATATTTTAAAATGATTGAATTTGAATTTCCCTCCATTTATAAGTCGACCTCTAAAATCATATGTTGAACTACCCCCAAAGGTCATGTCGTTTTGCTCGTAGAATCAACTATAAAAAGGGCTCCTATCCTCAAACATTTAATGCAACAAATTCATATGTCCTTGAGCTTGCTCTCACTCTATACTTTGTGGCAGGCTCAAATCTCCCTATTCTATGTGGCAAGCTCAGAACCCTCTATTCTTTGTGGCATGACATCAACAGTGGATTGGATATCTCTATTCTTTGTGGCACAAAATCAACAGTGGCTTAGTTCTCTCTACTATCTGTGGCATGAAACCAATAGTGGCTCAGATCTCCCTATTCTTTGTGGCATAAAATCAATAACAGCTTGAGTGTCCCTATTTTCTATGGAACAAAATTAACAGTGGCTCGAAATATGTCTTAGTAGAATTATTCTCTGGTGTATATTATTCCATGATGGTTGCTCTCATTCAAATGGATATATTATATGCATATGTGGCTCAATATTATGGTATCACTTGATTATACTCATCTTGTTACTTGTTTTTTTATCAAATCATGCAATGGCTCATATCATACTTTTAATTCTCACGCTTATAACAAGTGGGTCGTATCATACTTTTGTGGTTCTTATAGTTATTACATAGGATCACATTATCTATGATGGCTTGCTCTTATCTATGATTAGTTATTACTATGGTTTGCATTTACAGTATGGCCCGTATCACTTATAGTGTTTCACACTTGTTAACTGCTATGTGACTTAGAAAAATAACTATGATTTACATAACAATAAATTGGATCTATATAACAATGTCTTGAGGACATGTATCATATTCATATGATATTGATTTTGTATTGTAGTGACCCTATTTTATGATTGTAATCTTGTAGTATGGTAGTAATCCTATATGGTTATGATCTTGTATGGTAATTCCCTTGTATGACAGTGAATGTTGAGAGGGTAGTGACCTAATTTTCACTTGGATTCATGACAATAAACCTAATATAACAACGATCCTAAACATATGGTAGTAAACTTATGGTAGTAAACTTGACATGTCACAGTGATCTATATGTATGGAAGTGACCTTGATCCTTATGTATATGAAAATGACTTAATAATGATAGTAAGCTTATTATGTACTTTAATGATCTATATGATAGTGTTGTGTAAGATAACTGTGTGATAGTGATTTAAATGATAGTATTGAACTCTATGAAAATGACCTTGCTCCATGATGATAATGACCTTGCTATTATGATATATGATCACAATGGGACATATGATGACAGTGACCATGCTCTTATGATACATGACAACAATGATGACACTTGACAATGATGATTTTACTTGATAGTGAAGACTCCTTATATTTATGAGACTTATAGTGACATGGATGATGCTAATTGAGATAGTGATATAATAACAACTCTCTTGGAATTGTTTGATTATCGAAGGTCAGATTGTTTAGTTCACATATGAAGTTTTGAACTAACTTGGGTTGGCCCTAGGAGGCCTGATGTGATTGTAGATTCTCATTCTTATTATACTTTGTATCTCAGCTCAACATTTGATGAAAATATAATAGAAGATAAATATGGTTGGGTTTTCCCCCTTGTGGGGTTTCTCCCTATTATTTGACCTAAATCCTAATGTCTTTATTGTGTATGCTTTTCTTTTGTTTTTCTTTACTGTTCCACTGCATTTTTTATTTTTGTTGTTCTCCCTACATAATTTCTAGTGATGATATGATGTTATGGGGTGTGTTAGCACTTGGAATTCACCTAGGCTGAGATAGACAAACTCTCAAGGCTACATCAAACCATTTCACCTCGTAGCTAGCCCTACGAGGTATGAGAAGGCTCTCTCGGGTCAGATTCGGTAGATCTTCAAATGATAAGCTGACCAATTAGGATCAAAGATATTAGGCTAGTAAATTGATAAGGGGGGTTGATTTAAAGATTTTTGGGTTTTTGGTAGCAAGTGGAGGGAGTGCAATTCAGGGTGCGGGGATTGAGCACAGTTTATTGCAGGGGAATCTTTGGGACAAGGTAGGAGTGAGCGCTGATGCCTTAATCTGAGATGGATGATCAGGGATGATAGAGAAGGAGCTAAAGAGGGCAAACAACCATTTGAATCCTCTCTAGACAGTAGAAAACATAAATTTTGAACAAACTAAAAAGCTGAGCATGTCAAAGCATGAATTCAAACTTTACCACTTCATCTGTCCAAATAGAAGCAAAAGAGAGATGTGGAATACATAAACAGACTTACAAGAACATGTAGAGAACACACCATCAACACAACAATCCACAATGATGTCTGCAAAACCCTGGCCTTCCTTTTCTCTAAATTGCAGAGATAGATGTACAATATACAATAAAGCTTTCTCCCACAAGAGTCCAACCTTCCAACCCCTCAAAATGACTAAAAAAACACATAATATAGGCAAGCTAACCTCTTCCCTTGCCTCTAGGGGTCGAGCTCATCCTTCTAGGAGCAGTTTGAACTAATTCCAAACTAAGCACTAGATAATAGGCAGCTCAACAACTTGCCTCTATTACTTAGCTAACTGATTCATGCATTAATTATTCACTTTTTACATCAAGGAAGCTTCTAGAAGGGTAAAGAGAGATAAAATCTATCAAAGTGCCATGAAAATATTACATTTATCCATCATCTACAAGTAAAAATGGTCAACCATAGTCAAAACAGTGTTTTTTTGACAAAAAAGGTCAATTCTGGCAAAGCTGGCTCGAATGGTCGCGCCCCCTGTTCAAATGGTCGCGCCCCTTTGCAGCAACTTTTGAGTGGGTTCCACTGGTCCAAATCAGATGCAAGATGGCTCATTGGAAAGCTTGGTCTGTCTACTTTCCATCCCAAGTGGAATTTCTGAATTTGGAGTTGTTTTGCCCCCTCAAAAACCATTTCTCCCAAGGTCACTTTCTGCAACTCAAAAAGTGGGCAGAAAGTCATTTTTTTGATGTATTTCGAGCTTTTGGAGGCTCAAATCTCAAAATCAGGCTTCTCCCAAGTATTGGTAATTTTTCTCTTTGCATGCCCTTTCCAAAAATGCCAAGTTTTCAAAATTCCGAGCAGTCTTCCAAAATGGTCTCACCTGGGGTGAGACCATTCAAATGGCCAAAACCTGTAATTGGCATAAAAAATTCACAAATGACAAAATTTTCTCCAAATTTCTTGAAATTTGGG
>APFE030599641.1:3815-22243 GCA_000404065.3 Pinus taeda
CCTTTCTGTTTCTGATTTGCCCAGATCGCACAGAGTCGCAGGGCAAAGAGCATACGCAGAAATGAAAGGTATAGATCCGGTCAAAAAAATAGCTAAATTAACCAAAACCAAAATAAACAGAGAGAAAATAACAATAAACTGCAAATAAACATTGTATACCTCCAGATCTAAAAAATGACGCAGCTAGGGCTACCGGAAACCTTTTCGCGTGAAAAGAAAGGGGTTCCTCACTGGAACAGATGCTCCCAACACAACAGAGCAGTCCTCTCGACCCGAAAGTAGTCAGAAATAGCATATCTAGGAGATGGCAGTCGCATGTAGTTCTACCGGATTCAGATTTGGATCAACAACGGACGTGGCCCTCAAATAGCTCTGATACCATGTAGGAATATACAGGGTAAGTTCCTCAGACAGAACACCAAAAGGACACCGCTCACAAATAGATCACAGATCAATACACCAGTATTTTGACATGGTTAAAACCCTCAGAGAGGGAAACAGTCAATGGCCTATGCCAACGTGGCTACTACAGGCAATTTATTAATAAAAGAATTAAAATTTACATAAGCTTCTCTCATTCACGGTGAACCTACAAATGACCCTCCATGTGCTTTAAATAGAATTCATGGACCAATCGGGTGTCAAGCCACGGATCAAGTGTCAGTAATACCGAGGAGAGAATGAGCCGTCGGATCACTACATATCATGACCGTCGGATTGTAAGTTACAAATGTACATGTTAAAGAAACACACTTTACATAACTCTATACTAGACCAAGTTATACTTAACTATTCCTACGTGTCGGAATATCCTAACACAATATGCTTTTGGAATTTTACTTACTTTTTCATTTATTTATGTGAAAAAATAGATGGAGTTGTTTTATAATATTTATACCGGTGAAGAGAATTCTATCATTGGAGCGATCAAGTGTTGAGAAGGTTGTACATTTGTTGAAATTCGTGATGAAATTGTGGATGGTGAAATCTTTGGATACCCTTTTGATTTTATCCAAGATGGAACAAGCTTAAATCCAAAGCAAGGGAAAAAATGGAAAGTTTATACAACACTTGTAGGCATCAAGAGGAAACTAGGCACATTTTATATGGAAGAAAAATGTTCAAATGTAGTGAAAACCATACCAATCTTTGAAAGCATTGAAGTGACTGTGGAGGGACATATGCATAAACAACCAAGAGTTGAAAATATGACTTTGTCAATGGAAAAAGCCATGGTTTTTGATCCTAGTGAATTGGCATCTTGGGAAAAAAAACTAAAAGTTTAATGGAATAGTTTGTCAATGAGAAAATTACTCTTAAAGTATATTAAGAAAAGGTGGAATCTAAAATAAATATCCACTGTGAAATGTGTGGCACTGATTATGGAACAGGTGATGTATCCTTGGCAACGCAAACAACACGAAACTTCAAAAAACCATCATATGAAAACAAGGGCCCATCAACAATGCCTATCAATGCCAAGTGGCAGTGAAATTCCTTCATGTAACGAAGTACAATAGACAGCGACGGTTGGAGATCAATTTCATATTGATCAAGCAATCAAACTTCTAGATGATTTTCAGTAAGACACAAGAGCCTAATTTGTTCAAGGTAGTGGAAGCAACACTTGCAGACTATAAGGGCATGAAAAAAGTGAGAGTGGGATGCACACGATGCAATAAATGGTTTTGTTTAGTGCCAACAAGTGGTAATATTGTTAGTTCTCTAAATGAGCACATGAAATCAAAGAAGTGCATTGCTACTACTACAAATGAGGGTTCACATGAGGAGATTGGGTTGAGGAATGGCATGGTTGGGAGACCCAAGAAGCCCACCAAGATAAGTCCCAACAAATTTTGACTAGGTTCTTGGTCCCATTATCATTGTTAGTATTACATAGGAGCTCTACAAGTGCAAATCCTTCTACTTTAGGTGTGTTAATTAACAACTTAGACTAAACCTAAATATGAATTTGTATATTATTTTATTTATCTTAATTCAAATTTATTTGTTTGATGTCATCTTAATATAGCTCAATTATCTCCCTTTTTACTACAATGTTGGGGGTATTGGTATCCTTATATTAATAGAAATGGGGAGATATTGGAAACAAAGGTCCTAATGGATGATCAAAGGGATGGAAAATTATGGGCCATAGAGAAGCATACCAAGATCGTGTTATGTTATGATGGTATTGAATGTCGTTTTGATGGTAAATATAGGCATATTAATTGCCAAAAGGATTATGAAATAGGGATCCCATTTGATTCATTAACATGCAAATTTTGTACGTTGGTTCCAGAATGTGATGACTTGAGGATGTGATTATAACGTGAATCAATGTGCACCAATAAAATAAGTGAACGAGATACATGGAAAGGGTTAAAAATGCTAAACATAGATCAATAATGTGATCTCTTTGGTGGGAGAGGAAAAAGGTTTCTACACTCTCTATTAGAATGAGATCCCTAAAGGAAAAATTATTTGAATTGACAGAAAGGAAGGATGTCTTTAGGTTTTGCAAGGATGTGTGTGAGGCACATAAGCAAGGAAAATTACAAGGTAAAGATGTAGTTTGGGAATTTTTCAAGGATATTTTTCATAACTTGATGCATGCAAAAGCAGGGAGAAGGTATAGTACATCCACAAAATCCCTTTATGAGATGATCAAGTTATGGGGAGGTCCTAGATTACATAGCTTTATTAGCTTGAATTTGGAGGGTCCTTCAATATCTATGACTTTAAGGTGAGTTAGAAAGTCATTAGCATATATCTCAAGGGAGCATGAGCATTTTTCTGAGGTTGTTGAAAAAGCTTATGCTTCTTATAAAGTCAAGCATGGTATAGATGGCCCAATTCCTATATTGCTCTCTGAAGATGAAACAGTTGTGAAAAAATATTTAGGTGGGTAGCAAAAAGTGATACACTAGTGGGTTTTTGTGCTAAGAGAGAAGAACATCAATGCCAATCAAATTTCTTGGTGAGAGTTGGTGATGGAGTTGTAGGATATGAGATTATAATAGATTCTCTTAAAAACAATGTTATTAGCCATTATGAGCGTGTTATTATTGCAAACCCTTTACATGAAAATCTTCCTCTTTTGGTTGTGGTTGTTCATCCAACATGCAATAGGTTCAATGCAAATCTTGTTTATAAACAATGGGAAAAGGTAGAATCTATGTGGAAGAAACACGTGGAAAATAATTTGGGACCTATTGTTGGTCATTCCTCACATAGGGATAGCAGAAGAAGACAACTTATGTTGAAGGATTATTTTTCAACATCAGGTCTTCGATATCAAATTCCTTGGGAAGGGTGGAGGCTAATCGAGTTGTACAATGGTTGCAATGTAACAATATTGCATGACCAAGATTACATCCATAGTGGCAAAAATCTAGTGAATCCTTTTTTAGTGATCGATGAGAATTGGTTTAGGAACATTACATAAGTTTTGGTCATGTCAAAATGGTTTATCAAAATTTTAAAGTGGATTATCACAAGCTTAAGGGTGAAGATATAGAGAGGATGGATTGACAAAATTGGGGACCCGCACAACGCATTGCTTCAAGGCATCTTCAGAGGTGTTTGAAAGAGTTGAGAAGTACACCAAGTGTAACGTTAGAGAGGATAGTAGCTACAGAGACTTATCTAATGATTGTTGTCAACTACATTGACATATTTATGTCTCATAGTTTGAGCCTTTGGGAAAGGGTGCCAAATGCTTCATGAGTTCATTATTTCTTCACATTATGGTTATGTTGGGTATAGAAACAATCTCATACTAACGTCAACATAAATTTCATTAGCAGAGAAGCATATCAAGATGTGCAAATTTATTTCCATTTTGCAGTTTTGTTGATGAGATTGTTTCAATATCATTACTCTAACATTCCATGTGTTTTGCACCTAACTAGGTCAGATGTATGTGAGAACTTCTTTAGTAAAGTTGGTGTGATGGTTGGAGTGGAGAGGGCCTATGATTTCACTGACTTTCTTCATGTTGTTGGAACCCTTAATAGAGTCACTGAAGAAGAATCAAATCCCCAAGGGCTTCATTTTAATAAATCTCATAAGAAGTAAGAAAGCATTTGGAATAGATTGCACCAAGAAAAAATACAAAACATTGAAATATTATCGCAATATGATTCAATATCCACAAATGCTAAAATTGTAGTAGCCCTTAAGATTGGATTGAAGGATGCATAAGACATTTTATCAACTCTTGGAATGCAACCAAAAAATTACACTCAATCTTCTTGGTGGGTTAAACCATGGACAGAGGATCAAATTTATCCAACATTCCAAATTATGGATGATGTAGTTGATGCTTGTCCACCAAGTTATTCCAACTCTATATTCCAATCTTCATCATCATTGGTACATAATGAAAGTGAATTGAAAATAATGGGAAGTGAGTGGAGACACGAGTTGGATGAAATTTTAGATTCCATTGATGAAAATGGAAGCAAAACGATAAAGCCAGTGGTGGATCTTGATGGTAAGGATATGTTTAAAGCATGTTTGGTTAGTCAGTTGAATGGAAATCTGACATTATCCAAATATAGGTTGACAAAAGTGAGAAATTGGGTCTACTTCAGGCGAGATGGGAAGGCTCCACAAAAGGGTGTTTCAATTGGCTTTGGAATTGGATCAGATTGTGGGGTGTTGTTTGAAAGCAACTCAATTCCCCCCACTAAATGTACTACACAAAAATGTGTTCCTCGAAGTACAAAACAAGATGTTTCTTATAGAACATGGTACATTGAAAGGGTTCAAAGAATAAGGAAGAATGATAGTAATAGGGTGTTTGATTAACATAATGACATTGATGTTTTGGATAGATTAAAAGGCATTGAGCTTCAATTATGGTAGTATAGTAGAATAAATGGGTAACGCATGTAAAAGTATGATTTGATAGATCATGCTTTTGTACAACTTGAATTTGTTATAGCAATCGAAAACTTATCATACAATGCTAGGAATGATACATACAAATTAGAAGAATGTGATTACAATTTTTTTTTAGATTTTGTGAAAAATTTGAACAAGGTAGATTTTCAAAACATTCTACATTCTCTTTCCTTATGCATTTCTGTATGTTGGATCATTTATAAATAATTATTGGTTGTATTTTTGTTGATTTGTTTGGATGAATATGATGTTAATTTTGTACTTTTGGGTTTTAGGTCTATTGAATAGTTCAAATGGTGAATGTTCAAGATAACTCAACCTTTTTTTGCTACATGCTTTTGGGTGTAAGTTTCTTTCACTAGCCATTCATCCTTTTGTAGTTGTGTTTCATTCAAACGTTGATTTAGTATTTCCTCCATAAAAACAATAGAATTTCATACCTATATAGCTATATGTACCCCTTACCTCAACACATATATACAATTTGGAGAAAAGGGTACCCCTTACCTCAACACTTGTGTTGGATGCCTTCCACTATGATTCCTCTGAAGTTGGTCCATTTAATCATGAAAAACAAGAAGAGGTGGTTCCTTTTTCATGAATATGTTTTGTGGATAAGTGTGGTTCTTCTCACTAATGTTAACATTTTCCTTGAATTTTTAGATTAATGGTTCACTTGCTAGAAAGGATATCAAAGATCTGATGGCACGAGCTTCAGTCAGGATGGTTTCTTCTCACTCAAGTCAACAAATTTACACCAGAGCAACATCTAGCACATGAAGTGCATTTTATTTTGAATGTTTATGTGGTTGTTGGCTTTCCTCTTTTTTAAATTGGACATATAAATCAGAGTCTATAGTTCAAATGTGACATCGGAGTCTTTTTGGAAGTATTTATGTTTTGGCCATACGCGTGGGTTCCACAAAAATTAAGTTGCACTTGGTTATTATCGACAATTGAGTCCTCAATCATATTTTGGGCATTTCCTTTCAATGCTTTCACTAAAGAACATTAACATTATTTATTATCTGTAAAGGCTTTTGGACATGTGATGATATTTTGTCTTTAAATTGTTTGCAACTTTATTGAGATATGTGTTTCTGGTAGATTAGAAGGGTGATGACACTTTGTTTTCCCAGAATCTCCAATATGGCTGGGAAGTTTTTAGAATTCTTGAATTCTTGAAATCAATGATATGAACTAGATAAGCACTTTGAAAGGGCACTTCTGAATCAATTTGAATATCACACTTTGAATATCATGTAGTTCGGATCCTTGTTACTGGGCACTTTTGGATAAATTTGAAAGGATATTGGGTCATTTAAGACATAGACTAGCCCTTTCATGAGGCCCTTCTCGACCTTTCTGAGACTTGCCCTATCTGAGGCATTTTTGTATGAATTTCAGGTATGCTCTAGGACCTATTTGGCCCCTCTTCTTGGTAGACCTCAGTAGTATTTGACCTAGGTATTTTCAATGGAATCTCTATGGACAAAATTTGGGATTATTCTGAGTGAAGTTGGAGAACATTATTGTGTTATCTCTCTATGGTTTCTATAATAATCAGATGCTCATTTAAGCCTTTGTTCTGGGCTCTTCTGAAAGAAATCTATATATATTTAAAATACCTCCAAGGCAGATTGGTTGTGGCCTCATCCTCACCTTTCGTAAGTTTTATCATTTCTACCAACTTTGAATGGTTTTTTGAGCTATATCTAGACCTCTCTAGAGTTGCACCTAGGACTGATCAAGGGATTATCCAAAGAAATGATAGAAGCCTGTAAGGAAATGATGGCTATAATCAAATCAGGCCTTCTTTCTAAAACAATTATAAGAAGTCTATTATTGGCCATCTCAAGGGCAGATCTCTCATCACAGCTGGTATTGGTGTATTTTCTTAAACTTCAATTTTATTTTATGTTGTTCAATAATGATTATTATATTATAAAGTGTCTTATGTACAATTTTGATTACTTTCTATTACATTCCATGAATTGAATATTTGTTATCCACAATGTTTGACTATTTCAAGGTTATCTTGTAGTCGTATCCTAATATTTTACATATTGCTTATCTATTTTTACATGGTAAATGATGGTGCAACAAAGAGCATGGGACTTCCATCCCAACAACATGTTATCTATAGGTGGATGTGGCAGCATAAGGTAGATGTGTTGTAAATGGCCTTCTTTTTGTTAGCTATTTCGAGCATTACTAATAATAACATGCTATTGAATACAACAACTATACCCATTTTATTTTTCCTTTGCAGCACCTTGTTGATTGTTCATGCATTGTATCTATGAAAACTGATTTGCCCTTGAAAGTTGTAGGTAGAATCCATAATTTTCCTTTTACAAGTCTTGGTGGGAAGGTGAACAAATTACAAGTCTTGGTGGGGAGGTGAATGAATTACAAGTCTTTATTGATAAATTTATCCCTTCGTTGAACAATTCCAAGGCATGCAAAAATGTTGTTGGGACATTATAATTTTATTTAAGGCTCTAACTTTAAATTTACTATTGGTTTGAACTTTGTATTGATAGACATATGTTCTTGGTAGGATTCTTTAGATAAGTATCTTCTTGGAGGTGAGTTTATCACTGTTGAATCCACAAAGAATTATGCACATTTATCATTTCAAAACAAATGGAGGAAGTGGTGTATCAAATCCTTTTGGTGAAAAAGGAAATGAAAGGAAATGTTTCAACATTAACTGAAGAGTGTATTGGAGAAGACAGTGCAATACCCACCTTGAGTCAGATATCAGACCTCCTTTTTTAGTTGGTTTTCAACAAGTGATATTTTTGTGCTTACTGTAAGACATTTTCCCTGATATTTGTTGCTTAGATCTTCTTAAAGGATTTAGATTAATACTGCATACAAAAACAAGTGTGACACTTCAGAAGGGGATAAAGCATCAAAATTTCCAAATCTCGCATAGAAGAAGGCATTCCTTTGTCTTGAAGCTTATTTCATGCTCATTGAAGAAGACTTGAGAAGAGAAGGATGTTGTTCTGTTTAAAGTTGTCATTGGTCGCACAATTTTTCTGGGAAATTTCAGTGTTGAGCTCATCTATAGGGTTAATTTCGTAAGTCATTATGTGCTCGAAAATAAGGGTTCTCTATGGTCCATTTTATTTTGTGTATAGTATCTATCATCTCCCAGCAATGTACAAATCCATAATGCAGTGGCCACTAGCTTTGAATCTCATTCATTAATGCAATTAAAACTTGCTCATATGTACCAAATTCTAAGCTACGTTGATATACAATGCTCATTTAATTCACCCAAAACCACTCACATCAAGTCCCCTTTCCATGGAGGATATAGTGGTATAACCATTGGAATTCAAGTCCAATTCGACTACCATTTAGAGAATTTATTATTCCCGTTTGAGAATTTTTTAACTTGATTCGTATAAAATTTTCATGCGGAGATAGAGCACTAGAAAATGGATTATTGTTTCATATTGTATTTACTGAAGCATCTGAATTCATTTTTTTTGGATGGTTATTACTAGATTTTTGGAAGACGAGCTATATTTACATTTATTGATGCTTTTTCTTGCAGCTAACACTCCATATGAATTTTTTGTTTTTTGAAATGAAACTTGTTCTAATTCCTAATTTTCAAAAATCTCCTCCCAGAGGTAATTGTTGATCCTTATAATGATGCTTCATCTAATTTACATTCTCTTAAATGGATATTATGTTTTCTTTATATGTTTAGTTTCCTATAAGATATTCTTTTTGTTTTTCTACCTACTACTTATCTAAATCATCAAGTATATGAGAGGGATGCACAACTTGTAAAAATTCAAGAATAAACTTTGGTGTCTTTCAATAGTAATGATTGGCTTGGATTGCAGGGTACTTTTTCACAAAAATATTCCACCCTAATATTTCAAGAATGGGGATATATGTGTCAATACTCTGAAGAAGGATTGGAATTTAACCCTTGGACTATGACACTTTCTACTTGTATGTGTTTAATGACTTATCAATTTAGATTATTTATGGGTACGATGTGATTATGTTATAAGAGGTACAATGTGCTTATGTTATAAACAAAATATATTGATATGGGCTTTTTTGCGGGCTCTATACAAAAATTCATGATTTGAAGCCCAAATTGAAGAGTAAAGTGGCAATTTCAGATTCTATTGTTTTAAATGAAGGCCCAATAAATACCCTTGTGACCTCTCCTACCCGACGTATACCATGCCAAAGAATTATGAGGATAACATTCAAGATCCAAGCATAAATTCCGCTTCAACAGAAGCTATAGGATTTGGTGCATCAAGATTTCACAAGAAGAAGGATCTAGCTTCTACCAGAGTGCACACTGATAAGAAAAAGCTCGATTCAATTTAGGAGGGCATGGTAGACTATGAATTGTATGATATGTAATTTTCAACTAACAGATGAATATTCTAACACCAGGCTTTGTAATGTGTCTTAACAGTCGTCATAGGTTTCCTCTAGTGTTTTTACAAAACTTTTTCTAACCAATGCTTAATAAGATGACTTGGCTCTAGGTCTATATATTTGTTTCATAGATTCAATTTATTTGAGCATGAAGCACTATCCTAAACATGCAATATTTGAGTTTGTAGGAGTGGACATTTCTAGAGTTGGATGTACAAATCTACTATTAGTTGCATCATCATCCCATATAAAAAATTTGATGGAGATGTTTTTTAAAAGATATATCATAATATTTTCAAGCCTTAGCATATATTCATTGTTTAGATTTAAACTGTGGAATGGTTGGAAATTTGGAATTTGTTTTTTGATGGTACACAACCTAGATATTTTGACTTTATGCTATATAGTTGGGAACTTTCAAGTGCAATATTGCTAGATAAAGAAACTTTTCCCTTCATTATGGGGTAGATATACAAATTTAGCCTTGTTTATAGTGGAGACTATGTTTTTTCACATTATTTCATGTTATTGTGTATTTAGTTTGTGTTTTAAGTCTTGACAATATGATTTTTGTTTACACCATAGTGTTTAAAGTAATTTTTCTTGGCTTGTCCAAGAGTTTGACTCTTCTCAAGGCTCTTACACTAGAGTGGACATTGTAGGTGGTACAATTTTTATGAAAAATCCTTGTATGACTATTCATTGTATGGCTACAACAATGCTTGAATTCTATTGGAAGGTCACCCACTTGCATTTTATGTAAATTGTAAGAATATCATAGTTCTATACTTTAGTATATTGTTTTATGTATATTTATATTTGTCTAGGTACACCTTACCAGTGCAAAAAAACAATCCAAAGCTTTCTAAAAGTTTTTTCATGCGAAGGCTTCTGAGACATGATTTTCTTCATAGTCTACATGCAATTGTGTATTGTTAAGGTCAGTCTGTGATATGTAATGAGAAATACTGGATATGGTTGTATTGCACATATTTCAACTTGTTAATGCTTTTTTGTTATGTTACAACTAATAAGTGAGTGTATATTTAATAATAAGTGATGTTTTTTGTTTTTTTATAATTTAGTTCTCCTTAATAATTAATTTAATTATTTTCCTTTTTAGCAACTAGGAAAAGATTTCTTGGTGATGTTGTCTATGTAAAATGATAACATATGTATAACATTTACAACCACACATAGAGAGCCCGTACTTCAATTCTGCTAGGGCTAAAATTGCCTCTAGTTGCAACTTTTGTACATCATTATTGCCAAAAAAATTTGCAATGTTGTTGCAAATCCACTTCTGAACATTATCATTCGATATAGATTCATTTAGAGTTGCAAGCTCAAGACCTATGCCCTGCAAATAAATTCATCATGCTTTAACAGCAGAAACCAAATTTGAGCGAAGGATATCAACCTTCATAGCAACACGTTTGAAATCTACAAGGGACCAATCCTTCACTACTATCTAGGCTATAGAAAGTTTTGAATCCCTCAAGAAGGAATGGACACTCTTATAACTATGTTCCAGATCTTCCTCTACAGCCAAAGCTATATCGCAAGATGAAACATCAACCATTGATTCCTTGATGTGAACAAGTTCATTGAAATGACAAAAATCTTATGTCTCACAAAAGGTTTTGATTCTTCATCCTTTATTCGCTTCAATGCCTCCACCTACATCTTGATCTTGTCAAAATATAATCGGTAACCTACTTTGCTATTGTGATCCTCTGCTAGATTTATTCCATCATCAATCACCATAACTCCAGGCTTCAGGCAGTCAGCATGAACAAAATTGGCCATACCTATGGTAGAAACAACAATATTTGCCTCCTGAGCAATATCTTGGACCAATTTCAAACAACAGTAATGTGAATGGATGCTCTGCAGCTTTTGTAGTTCCCACACAAAATCATGATGGGTTAAATTCCTTTACATCATTTCCCCACAATGATGGATCATGGTGGATTGCAAGGATGGGTAGTAGAGGGCTAGTGCTTGCAGGAATTGAGAGGTTTCAAAGCTCCATTGGTTTGTGTGTCTGTGGTTCTTGTGGCGAATATAGATGTTGCACTTCTGAATCATGGCCACACAAGATCTTATTGCCACTTTAACCCCACGTTGTTATTGAAACCACTAATGGATTTTGGAGGGGGTATCAAATGGTAAATGGTTTTAGACCTGGGGGGCCCGAACTCCTCCCACGGATGCCATGTAGTATCAAAATGGTTTTGGAAAAACAAGATTTCGGACCCCAGCCCCCCAGCTGTTAAATCTCGGATGACCTTGGAGTGTCTGAAATGAAATGACAACCTTTGATCTTTATGTGCTAATTTTTACCATTGAAAAGTGATCAATATATTTTTTTTGACAAGATTGGTTATATTTTATATTTCCAAAAGAGAAGGAGGATCTAGCTCTTATTACATTTGATATTGATTGAAATCATGCCATAGGAGAGGATGATGGGAATGCAGTCCCTGAAGCCTATAATTAGGATTCCCAAAATTCTAGAGGTTCCTATTACTACTTTGGCATATTGCCTTACAAATTGGAACAACAACAATATACATTTGCATAACATACTACATAGAAACTTTTAAAACACTTAAAGACTGATTATTATTTATTTACTGAATGGTTTTGCTAAGACCTTTGCTTGTTGCTCTAATAAGTTGAATTTTCTCCCTCTTGGCTCAGTGTGATGTTTTTGAGATAGGTAACTGTCTCCTCTAGGTGAACACATTTGTTTTTTAGTGTAGTAATTTCTTCCTTCTTGCTCGCAAACTGCCCCTTTTGATAGCTATTCTCAACCTTCATTTTAAATCTCAGATCTTGAATTATTTCTTTAATTTTACCAATCAGGAACTTATTAGCTTTGCAAGTGGCACAACTGTCATTTTGGGAGTCTTTCTCCATTGGGTTGAACTCCATTATGTAGGGCTTTCAACTTTCTTGATAGACAATTTGGTTCTCTGTGATGTAATGCTACTTCCTAAAATTTCTTCTTGTAAAATACCTTACTAAGCTTCCTATGCCCTTGAGTAAATGATTTGTTTGAGTCTGCTTGTTGTAGCCTAGATGATTTATTTTCCCTCTATGTTTAGATGAAAGGAACTGAAATAAACCAAGAGAACAGAGCTTAACTGCACTAATAGCTTGATAATGTAAGGAAGAAAGGGAACTGAGCTCAAGATTTGTGTAGCTCAAGCACTCCAGATACTTACAAAATAGAGGATGATTGTCCCACAGGTTGTGTGTATTTGGTAGAGAACGATCAACTATCTGAGCACATGATGGAGGAGAGGGATCACACTGGTAAGACACAAAGATTTCATTAAGAGAAGTGCCTAGAATACTTTTCTAGATTATGAAATCAGAAAGGCAAGGAGAGTGGTGAGAAAATAAGGCTACGAAAGGAGCGATGGAAAGACTGAGAATGTGTAAGGATAAGGAAGGCCCAAGATTTAAAGGCGATAAGAAAGCAAGATAAGAATCATAATCATAAAGATTGGAAATCGTGCTTATCTGAAGACGCATTATTGGCTTTACAATATTGATCTTTGAGTTATGACTAAGGCTCTTTTTGCATAGGATATTTTTTTTGGAGTCACGAGACCTCCATGCTTTTTTAGGTGAAAGAATATATTTGCAGTGATTTATACTAGTCCTTTGTGTCTGCTTCATTTTGAACTTCATATTTGCTTGGGGAAACATTTTTTGTCATGATGATCATTGAGGTTCAATAATTAGGGAATCGATGTATGATACACCTCAATATTTTATCTTCTTTCTCCTTCTTTCCTATACACTTACATGTTTGCATAGTGGTTCGTTGTGTTATTGTTTTCTCGCAGAATTGGCTTCAATGTATTGTTACCTAAACCTGCCTGATTGTGGCTAGTTCTTTTAAAAATTTGTTTCATGGCTATATTCGAGGGATTTCTTCTAATTACCATTGCTTCAATTATAATTTTTGAATCCCCTAAAATTATTGGGTCTTTGATCTCGCTTTTTAAGGATCTTGGATCCCATTAACAAACTATATGCCTTTGCCCTGTTATTTGAGGTTTCCCCCAAACCCCACTCATACAAGACCAACATTCCCCCCCTGGTTCATTGATGTTCCCTCCAACTCTTGCTGCCCGAATTATTTTTGGAGGCCCAATCAAAAAAGAGACAGAACCTATTATGATTTCCTTTCCAAGTTATAAACTCTTCCTCGTTTAATCTCAGTTTCTAGTTTTGTGTTGAAGGTCCATCCTTGGGATTAATATTTCTATTATTCCTTATCGTTTCCCTGTTGATCCAAATCCTTTCTTCATATTCTAGAATACTATTGTGAATTTTTGTTGGTCCCTTCATATTTAAGAATTCAGAGGCAAGTCCCCAAGTTTTTGACAAGATCTTTTCCAATTTTTGGAACCTGATCATTGAAAATGCTTTTATTTCTTGAGAGCCATATCTGCTAACAAAGTACATATGGAAGGCTTTCCCAAAACCTTTTAATGGTTTACTTATTCTTTGTTGTAAAAGTGATCGATATTTATCCCATGTACTTAGCATATTATTTAATGCGTTGACCAAGGTATGTAAAGATCATGAAAGTGCCATAAGTGAGTTGAAAATGGATGAACCACTATTATCGCACCTATGCATCACATATGAAACTCGACTACTTTTGTATCAGAGAGGGGGAGAAGCATTATGTCCACCTATGAGAAAACAAAACTTTGGCTTCTGTCTCAGTAGGTGTATTATTCATCACTTGCCCCACTATCCTTGATAAGCTAGGCATAATAAAAACTAATGAATCCAGGTCTCTCCTACAATTTTATAACTCATATATAAGATCAACTCCTTGATTGTAACAAAAAGTTTTAATAATGAATAAATAAAATTTATAAAAATATATATAATATTTCTATAGATTTTACATTCATTAAAACTTTTATTAAAATATCATCATTTGCAAACAACAATTTTATAATTACTTCAAAAGAATGGGCCAGGAACAATTGATAAATTCCATTGAAAATTAATTTTTGGTGTACCGAAATATGTTAAAATAGATCCCTTGTCCCACAAGTAAGGGGCTCTCGTACACCAATGTGGTGTCTATCTTGGTTGTGACCTTAAAGTTGGATAATCAAAATATCCTCTAGAAATTTTAGAATTGTATTTCAAAGGTATGGTAGTGCAAAGAAGCCTTGTCTTTAGTAAGGTGCATGATAAGGTAATGCTTGCCTTCAACATGTAGAAAATCTTGTAGACGTTTGGAGGTTTATTTTTTAATACACCATTGTTTTAATACATAATCAATCTTCCTAAAACATGGTTGATCTTTGTGTGCCTTAGACCATTAAATGCCACAAATCATAGTGAGATGTGCTTGAGTGTGTGTTAAGTAATTGCATTGTGGGAGAACTAATATGCATTTACAATGTATATCAAAAGAAGAAAGCTGCATTGTAGAATGCATGTGGGGTCATAAGAGAGGAATCATGTCACTATACCAAGGATATAAAAATAAAATGGTATAAAAAAAGTGAATAAAAAAAAGGATACATACAATATCTAGTGAAAATAGAGGTTTTATAAATTGGGAAGGTGTATTGTATTTATATTGGTAGGGGGTTAAATAATGTGATTTTTAGAGGTATTTTCCAATATGTATTCAAATTAAGGGTATTGTTGAGTATTCCATGAACGCACGTGCTATGTTAGAGGTTCAATGAGAGTCACCCCCGTGAGTCATAGTCATTAGCAACAAAAGTTTTCCCAGTAGATAGATGCAACATAAGTGATTTAAGTTATTTTGTTTTGATAATTTTTGGTTGCAGATGTTGTAGTAGCAACAACAATAATGACAAGAGTTGCATGTGGAACATTCCAAAGGTACTGGATTGTGATAGATGTGACTCCCTTTCTTGTTGAGAGGGAGTGTTGAAAGTAAAAATAATAAATGTTAAAAATAACATCAAGAAAAAAAACCTAATTTAATTTTTCCTTGAATTAAATTGGGAATTAAATTGTAATTCCACATCTCATGAAAACTTGTAATAGTTAACTAAGTTAATTTGAATTAGTTAACTAAGTTAATTTGAATTAGTTAGATCAGTTAGTTCAAGTTGAGGGTCTAACTAGAGTCATGTAGAGTGTCTCCTACAATAAGGAGCGCTAGTTGATTTTATTTTGAGTTGTAATTATTTAATTCATCCCAATTGAGTTAAATTCAGTTAAACTAGTTCCAACTTATGGAGGAATTAGTGGGAGATCCAATAGTGGGGTGTAACCTACAGTAGTGGGATGTAACTTACTATAGTGGGGTGTAACGTATTGTAGTAGCATGTAATTTATTGTAATGGGGTGTAGCCTGTGGTAGTGGGGTGTAACCTGCAGTAGTGGTGTGTAATCTGTAATGATTAACCAATAAACTGAAGATTCACTCATAATTAAATCATGCATGTAAGATCAAAGAAAGACTCAGTTGAGATTGGAGTTCAGAGACAGTGTACTATGAGTTGTAAAATAATCTAAATTAAATTGATGGTCCATGTAGTCAAAGGAAGGCCTATGAGGATTTCACAATTAATAAATGTTGAATTTCCACATTAAATAGAGGCTAATTCCCAAGGGAACAATGCAAGGAATTAGGAGCTTGGAGGCTTGGAAATTTGGGTATCTATTAGGCAAAGGTATTCAAATGGGTAGAAGATAAAAAATACTTGTGGAGGTTGAGCTCAAGGTTGAGCAGAGCATATTTTATTCATCCAGATTCTTTGATTGATGCAATATACAGATAGCAGGGGTTTTTCACTGTGGTTTTCCACAGAAAATCGTTGTGTTATTTGTGATTGAATTCTTTCTCTTATATGCCTCATGATTTGATCAATTGTTTATTGTTTCTGCTAACGAGTAGAGTATATTCAAGTCAATTGTTTTAACATATTACAATATGCACTTTGAATCTATAGGAAATTTCTACAATCGATTCTTCACACACGTAACAACATTATTTCTTTATATTTTGTGTGTAAGGTTCACATGCATCCTTTTCAAGAAAATATTGCAACCTCCTTATCTTTTTATATGTAGGGTTTGTGTGAATTCTCTTTTCAAGAAAATAACATCATTAATTATCTTTTATGTTCATAGACTATGCAAAAATAATAAGAAAAATAACACAATGAGCTTATTTTTCATATGGTTAACTATTTTCCTTGTAATGGCACGTACTTATCATTATGAAATCTTCAAATTTATACACCCCAATATTCTTTTCAGGCCATCATTTCGTTGCACACGATTCTTCTTTCTGTTGTGACATATCATGCCATAAATCCACTAGCACTATTCTCATAAATTTGATGGTCTATCTGAGTAAGACTTGCGCCACTTAGACCCAAAATCCTTTCATAATATCCAGCATGACAAATTATTGTGATAGGTAACTAAGATTTTGTGTTGGAAAATGTCTGAGAATGTTTGTGTTGGCAGGTCATTGTTTCCTTCCAACAACTCAAACTTGAACCCTCTAGTCATCCAAAATCACATTGCTTCAAGGCAAGGGAAGACTTACAATGTACCTCAGTAACACAAGTTCGAGTCGATGTCTGGGGCTCAAGACTTCACCATTATTTTTCTCAATAAAATCGAACCAAAATTGGAAAATATAATGATCAGATGAATTGTCCCATAGGAGAGAAGGTATTGTAGGTAAAGTCTCGTCTATGTACTCGAGAATGATATAAGATTCATAGATGGCTCTACCATTGTGGATGAGAATGGGGAGTTTCTTGTACACAAGATTGGTTATGAGTAACAACTCGCTCATACCCTAGTTCTATCATTTTTTTACTTTGTCATTTGAAATGTATATGACAAGTCTTATGACTTACAAGTCTATTACATAACTTGTTAATTTGATATCTAATTCTTTCCTTCTATAATGTTATTTCTCTTTCTTTTCTTCAAGATATTATACTAACATTTCTTTTATGTTGGACCTTACAAAGTATTGGCACTAGATGGAATATGATTAACCATCCAAGTATATACCTTGGTTTAATTATTTGTTTAAATACTTGTTCGCATTCATAATGATATCCTTACTCGCTTTCTCTAAGTTTTAATTCCATGTTTTGGTTGTGATATAGGTATGGGTTCAATGGAGTGCATTCGCACCAGATATTTTCATCTCTCGAGATTTCTCGACACTTGAGACTAAGACTGCTTTCTTTTCTTCCTTACATGTCAGTGGTATTTTCTTAGTTGACTATTTCCATGAATGTGCTTATCTGTATTATCTAATTATCAATTAGACAAATATCGCATTAATATTTTTCTGGATTAGTTTAGTTTTGAATAATACTTTGTTCTCCCTCTTGAGGGTCTTTCGCCCTAGTAGCTGATGTGCCATTGAACTGATGTAATTATTGTATAAGGCTAAAATATTTTTTACTAATTTGGATCCTTAACCTACTAGGTCCTTGTAAACATTATCATTGTATTTATATTGTTTTGTATTTAATAAAAATTCCATTCTTTTATTTTTTAGTACCTATACTTGTATTCATATCTTTCTACAATATGAATATTACAACTCGTATTTTCACTTTATTTTCTAACTCAGATTATTGTATGTATTCTATATATTAGTTATTGTTAAATTGAGTCCCTTGCTAATTTGATTTATTTTATGTTAATGGGCCATTACACACATGCTAATGCCTTTGTTATAATAGAGTTTGTCTCAGAGTTATATTCCCTCATTGGTCAATATTTGTTGGGATTTTTTCCATTATAGGCACACATAGTTTACCTCTATAAATTAAATTAATTAAAGTAAGAAAGTAAGCTTTTGTCATTGTAAGTACATATATATTGAATCTGTAACTTAGGGTATTTAATAATATTTTTTCTACAATATTTATATTTAGAAACTTTCCTTGTATACTGTCTAGTCCATACTCTTTTACAAAAGTATAACAATATGAACTATCAATACACACCATTTTCAATCCCTCTACCACTAGTAGGGATCCTTCATAACATTTAATATTTCCTTATCTACATGC